>JAPMLY010000902.1:0-34533 GCA_026401115.1 Tetraselmis chui
AGTTCAGGGTTTTAGGATTGTTAGGGTTTCAGGATATTTTCGCACCTTTGCAGCACTCGCGAGTGGACGCAGAACGGGAGGAAGTTTTTGTATTCTTCCACATCAGCGACGACGGAAAAGAATAAATCAGGAGGTACGCCTACCACGCGCCGTTCTCGGTGCGTCTGAAGCTGGCCGCTGCTCCCGCCAAGTGAGAAGAACCCGCGCAGGTAGTTGTGGTGCTGCTGCCCCGTCGAGCCGCCGCCGTGTGCTCGTAGCCACCAACCACCTCGCGTCGCCGTGTCACCTAGCCCAGCCCCGCCGCGTGTCGGAGACGCGAATGACATACTGCTGCATGGGGTTCCCTGGCAAAATTGCTTAGCAGAGTATGGGAGGGGGGGTGAGGCTTCGGCGGGTCGCGCTGGGGCCGTCATGCTGGGTGGCGTCAAGGCAGTAATTGTACACGTATTCACCAGGGCACCGGCGCCGGTATGACAAGTCAGCAAGCGGACGGCACCAGTTGCGGCTATGACCAAACTACCGGTCCCGCCTCGGGAGAGTATGCCCCGCATCTCAAGATAAATGCAGCAGGGCAAGGAGGGGGTTGCTTTGTGTTTGGATCGGATAGAAATATGCCTGGGGAGTGGACGGCAACCGTGGTAGGGCAGCCGTACGAACAGCCGAGCGAGTAGCGACAAGCCAGCGGCGGCCGCGATCTACGTGCTGGGTACCTCCAGCAACCCCCGCCTACTTCACTTGTCTCTATCTCTCACGCTGCTCGAGTAGCGACAAGCCAGCGGCGGCCGCGAACTATGTGCTGAGTACCTCCGACAACCTCTCCGCCCCTTGTCGCTATCTCTCAGGCTGCTCGCGCATTTCTCTGCACTGCTCCGGTTTCTAATTAATTATTTATTGAGCGCGACTACTTCACATATCGCTACTTGTACTCGTACCCGTATCTTGTGCAAATATATATGTACATCTGGGATTTTTGCAGATGGCGGTAATATGTCGGTGCCATCTTGCAAAATGGCAATAACCTCATATAGGCAATAACCCATAGCCTAAATCCAAAATGGGCCGAGAAGAAAATCTTTTTCAATTTTTGAAATAGCGCATTTGCAATTATTTCATCTTCAAAGGCACGAGTGACCGCAGGTATTCAAATCAAAATTGTAGGTACGGGTACATGGATCCCGTAGGGCGGGCAGTCCGTGTTCAGCGATAAGTAAATGATTCAAGGCGGTGCGCGTTGAGGCTGATGCGCCTTGCTAGTCCCTACTATGGCGCTAGCCGTTACCCCTGGGATACTCTCCGCTGCGAGTAGCGAAGCCAATGCTTGCCCTAGATATTTACGGAATCTCCGGCGGCTCGCCATCTCGAGTGTCGGTGCCGTCGCGTGCACCCTGTGGGCTACGCGCGCAGGCTTTGCGGTCTGTTTTGAATACCTGCGGTCAGAATAGGGCCCTTAAGATAGCCGCAATCAGCAGAAGAAATCGCTGTTTTCCTGGTCCGTTTCCGATTTAGTTCCTGTACCACAATTTTATTAAACGAACCACGATTTAGTTTTACTGTGCGTGCCTGAAACCGTGGGGGAGATTTACCGTCGGAGGTAACGCATGTAAATTCGTAGTTTTAGCTATGCATTTAATTTTCCTTTTAAGAAATGCAATTGTGGAGACCATCAATCAAATTAGCCTTGAAATTCAAACCTCGATATCCTACTATCAGATTTACGACGTGATGTTTGTCTCTTTGGATGTTTGTGTGTCCATGTCTTCGTATGATTATTACCTCACCACTTAATCGGATTTGGTACCACAAAAGCGACATCGGGACTTGGAAACCTCATGTTTGGGAACTATCCAAACATTATTTGAATTAGAGCTAGCCATGGAAATTATATCGATAAAGTAATGCGCAAAGGTACATGAGTTGTTTTGCGCCCCATGGATATGGGATTGGATCATGCAACATAAATAAGTATACTAGTGAACTACACTAACACAATACGAGGTAAGATGTAGTTACCCGGAAATAGCTCAAGGCCGTCCGTCACAGGGACTGGATCCGGATCCTAAGGAGCCGCGAATCCACGAGACTACTCGGGTTCGGACTTGGTCTCGTGGGTCCGGACCCTAGAATCACAGGTAATCGCGGGGTCCGGACCCTAGAATCATAGGTAATCGTGGGGTCCGAACCCTAGGTTCAGTAGGTAATCGCGGGGTCCGAACCCAAGGTTCAGTAGGTAATCGCGGGGTCCGAACCCTAGAATCACAGGTACTCGCGGGGTCCGAACCCTAGGTTCAGTAGGTAATCGTTGGTTCCGGTACCAGTTATTGTAAGTAATCGTTGGCTCCGGTACCAGTTATTGTAAGTAATCGTTGGTTCCGGTACCAGTTATTGTAAGTAATCGTTGGATCTGGTATTCATCGTACTTTAATGGATCCGCGGTAATCGCGAGTACCTCATCCTCGCAAAACGACGTGGAATCGTGATACCCAATCAGTACTCACGATTCCGAGTATCTCACGAATCTGTGGTTGCCCGAAGTGACACGCTGTTTTTTTGGGAGGTATTTGGCAATGCAAATCTGTTGAGGTGTATGTCTAGGATTGGTTCAATAGCCCTGATTGTTGTCATTCCGCAGCCTTGATTCGATTGTAGCCCACCCAAAGGCTATTTAAACGGTGCGTACGCGCTTGCAATCCACCATAATCTGCCCGTCCACATCCAATCCTTTCATAGTTAGCAACAATGGCGGGGCAAGCGGGAAGTAGTAGACCGTCTAGATCAGGGAAGAGCTTGTCATCGACGGCTATCCAACGTGCAGAAGAGGAGCTTGTTTGGAATTCAGATAGGGTGTTTAGGACACCTCAGTCAAAAACAGGTGCAGATCCGTATAGCAATAAAGGGCAGTATGTAGTTAAGAAAATTGTTAGCCAAGGAAAAAGGTGTGGAATGTTGACGTATAAAGTTATGTGGGAAGGCCTGCCGGAGGAAGCCGCCACTTCAGAAACCGAGGTCAACGTAAGGCGGCAAGGCAATTGGTCCAGTCTGCTTGAAGATTTTCACAACGAGCAAGAGAAAGTTGAAGAGGTAAGCAAGAGTTTCCCCCCCCCCCCCCTCTGCTCTGCCCTCACCCCCGAGTTAGCTGCGTTGTGATGTTCGGTAGCGCCGCATTGCGCCCCCTCCCCGCCTCCGCCCGCACTTTTATGTCTGTTTATTTGCACTATCGAAGCCATATTGCGTTGCAGTTGAGCTTGTCGACACTTTGTTATCGCTATTCTGTGATGCTTTTCTGTTCCTTGCTTTCCCACATAAAATGTTACTTTGTCGTTAAGCATATTGTTGCACTGTGCTGTTCGGTAGCGCCGCATGGCGCCCACTCCCCGCCTCCGCCCGCACTTTTACGTCTTTGTTTATGTGCTCTATCGAAGCCATAGTAATAGCGTTGCAGTTGAGCTTGTCGACACTATGTTATCGTTGTTCTGTGATGCTTTTCTGTTCTTTGCTTTCCCACATAAAATGTTACTTTGTCGTTAAGCATATTGTTGCACTGTGCTGTTCGGTAGCGCCGCATGGCGCCCACTCCCCGCCTCCGCCCGCACTTTTACGTCTCTGTTTATGTGCTCTATCGAAGCCATAGTAATAGCGTTGCAGTTGAGCTTGTCGACACTTTGTTATCGCTGTTCTGTGATGCTTTTCTGTTCTTTGCTTTCCCACATAAAAGGTTACTTTGTCGTTAAGCATATTGTTGCACTGTGCTGTTCGGTAGCGCCGCATGGCACCCACTCCCCGCCTCCGCCCGCACTTTTACGTCTCTGTTTATGTGCTCTATCGAAGCCATAGTAATAGCGTTGCAGTTGAGCTTGTCGACACTTTGTTATCGCTGTTTTGTGATGCTTTTCTGTTCTTTGCTTTCCCACATAAAATGTTACTTAAAATGTTACGCTATTCCCATAGTAATAGCGTTGCAGTTGAGCTTGTCGACACTTTGTTATCGCTGTTCTGTGATGCTTTTCTGTTCTTTTCTGTTCTTTCGCTACAATTTCATGTTTCCATTACTAACTTTTGATGGGTGCATTGTGTTTCTGCAGGAGGCACGAAATCGAGAGGCGAATCGGATAAGCAGGAAGAGGAAGAACCGACTGCAAGCTAAAGCCACTGTAACATCAAACGAGGTTGAAGAAGTCATCGAAGAAGATAACGAAGGCGATGAAGAGGTCATCGTGGATGACGACTTGGCGCCGCCGAAGAAGAAGATCTACAATGCTCAATGCTGGAATCATTTCCAGAAGCCAAAGAAGTTCCCCAATGGTGTCATGTATGTCGTATGTAAGTTGTGTCCAAAGGAAGTCAAGCTCAAGTACAGCGGAGGGACCTCTAATCTTATCAAGCACCTCAGATGTCGGCATAAAGGTGAGTACAGACAGGACTTGGCTACTGGTGAAAACATTCAAGTTGGGGATGTCTCTGTCCCCACCGTGATCAAAGCAGAGGTAAGTCATGTCCCATTGTGATTGTATAGTAGCATGTTATTGACTTAATGATGGCATGTTATTGACCTTTCATTCGTTGTTGACTCTATTCGTAGATTTCTGCGAAAAGGAAACAGTACCTTGACGAGTTGATAACAATTTGGGTGGTCAAGCGATGTCGGCCATTCGGGATCATGGAGTCGGACACAGAGCTCAAGGATGTGATGTCTGCTATTTCGGGAGGCGCATATAGCGGTCCATGTCGTGAGACGGTAATGCGTTGCATGGCATCCTTGGCTCAAAAGGTAATTACTGTTGGTTTATTTGAATGTATGACTGCATTGCCTTTAAAAACAACTAAGGTAATTAATTTTGCTTGTTTCAGACACTTGTTGAAACAGGAGTCATGATGAACGGGTTGTTTCAAGACGGATTGAAGCCGTGCATATCTGGAGATATTTGGGGGGAGAATTCTGTTTCATTGTTGGCGGTAATGGTGCATTGGATCGACGGATCGTGGCAACTTATGAAGCGCTTGGTTATTTGCGAGCCCTACGGAAAGGTTTCCCACACAGGTGAGAATATTTTGCAAACGACAAAGCGCAGACTTGCTGGAGTGAATGTGGGAGAGCTTGTCGAAGCAGACGACTTGGAAGGCGTCGAAGCTGTGGACACTGTGTATGAATCAATATTCAGTAAGGTAAGAGTTAGTTTAGATTTTGGCTTTTTGTTTTTGCTTGTTATGTATGTCTGTGAATGAAGATGGTTTGACGGTTGCCTAGGTGTGCGACAATGGAGCAAACATGAAGAAAGGATGGGGTGCATTGGATGGACATACTTGTGTTACTCATGGCATTCAGTTGTGTGTCAACAAGTTCGTGGAGGAGCCGCACATCAAGGATTGTTCCCGAGCAATGCAAGGTCAGAGTGCCCACTTTTCTAGGAGCACTTTGGGCGCTGCCAAGCTGTCGGAGATTCAAACTCGGATGGGCCTTCCCACAAGTAAGCCAAGTACCAAGTCAGCCACTCGTTGGTTAGGCTTGTTTCCTCAGGCTGTGTGGTTTGTGCAGAACGCTGAAGCAATTACCGAGTATATGTTACAAGTAAGTTCTGTCTTGCGGTGTTTTCATTGCATTATTGTTAAGTTGCATTACTGTTCATTTACTGAGATATTAATTCTATACTAGGTACCCAATGGTTGCGTTGCCAATGACGATGGGAAGGTGTATTCGGACTTCGCCATCAACACTGAGGATTGGGAGACTATTCGAGAGCTAGCTGCGATCCTGTGGCCAGTGGCTCAAGTTGTGAATTTGCTGCAGGGTGACTATGTTACCATATCACTTGTTTACCCTATGTTAGGCACTTTGTTAGAGCAGCTGTCGTCACACAGGCCCGTTTCATTGCAAGATGAGCGGAGGGATATGGACTTGTACACCATCGAAGCGGAGGACATGGAGCCTCATATGGCGGAGGCAAGGGAGAGTCTGCGGGCCGGAATCATTGAGCGTTTTTTCACGAACATAAGGGAGAACGATTACATCAAGATAGGGATCGCGACATTGCTGGACATTCGGTGAGTACCTTGTAATGGTTGTGTGTGCATGTGTTTAAATTTTGCACATGTGTTTCTATTATATACCTGATAAATATATTAAATGTTGATAAATAGATGTGATTGTATCTGAGCGTCCTTGTGTGTGTGTGTTATGCATGTGTTTGTGTTTATATGCTTGTGTGTGTAGGCTTGTATGTGCATCTACTTCTGAATGTGTGTGTATGTGTGTGTGGTGTTCGTTTGTGTACCTATTTTGTATGCTCTCTACGTGTTTCTGTGTGTGTGTGTGTATGCAAATTTACTTGTGCATTTGCTATGTTTAACTGAAAATGTGAATTGTGCAGGTTTAAGAATCTGGACTTCAATGGCATTCGCCCAGACTTTGCGCCTACAATTTTGGCGGCTGCAAGAAGAGAATTTGGAGAGCAGTGGCGCACAGAGCCGGAAGAGAGCGAGGCAGAAGGCGGTGCCTATCCAGCTGCAGAGCTTGGCAAGCAATTGATGTCGTCGAAGAGTAAGTCTTTCACTGCATTCCTTTCCGGGGATTTGACTGGGCGTGTGACGCCCTCTACAGCCAAGCACGTGGAAAAGGATGACTTAGAGCGTTACCTTGAGCTGCCCCAAGAAACGGACAAGGACATTTGTGTGTTGACATGGTGGAAAACACATGCAGCTCTGTACCCCGACTTGGCTTTAATGGCGCGGCAGTACTTATCTATGCCTGCTACCTCTGCTGCATGCGAGCGTTTGTTCAACAAAGCGGGGCGAATGCATGACGCGTTCAAGAAGAACACCAAGGAAGATAGCCTAGAGGATGCCTTGTTAGTCTCATGTAATTGTTGAATTATGTATGAGCGAGGAATATGGTTGTCACAAGTCTATACAAACTGTAAGAAATGGTTGTCTTAAACCTGTTTTCATCCATATTTTGTGCATTTAATGTTCATTTGGTGGACTCGCACTGGCCATGCGATAAACCATTTGGCATTACTTGTCACATCATATGTGAAAAATGGTACTGCATCGGAATCTGTTTCCCTGTGATGGCAAGTGTCTTTTTTGAGCCGGAGGGCTATAAACTCACATACGTTGCTTGTGGCACTTGCCGGAGGGACCAAAAGCTTTGCTAAATTGTATGGGATAGACTGTAAAGTACTAAATATGTTTGCAGCGGGCAGAAAGTATGGGAAGTGAATTGTACGTATCTACTGTATGGGATCCAAGCATAAGCAGGCGCATAGAACTAATAGAGATGTAAAAATTCAAATTGCAGTACAAACTTCCCCCAAAATGCGCAATTTGTATCAATTTGCATGAGTACTTCGAGTACTTGTTGGAATCGCGAACCCAACGAATCCAACGGAACCAAAAAATTTAGAAGTACTCATGTACTCGGTTCCGGAATCAAAAACACAGGTACTCGCTGGATCCGAACCCTAGAATCACAGGTAATCGCTGGATCCGGACCCTAGAATCACAGGTAATCGCGGGGTCCGAACCCTAGGTTCAGTAGGTAATCGCGGGGTCCGGACCCTAGAATCACAGGTAATCGCGGGGTCCGAACCCTAGAATCACAGGTAATCGCGGGGTCCGAACCCACGGTTCAGTAGGTAATCGCGGGGTCCGAACCCTAGAATCACAGGTAATCGCGGGATCCGGATCCCTTTTTTAGAGGTACTCACTAGTTCCGGATCCAAAAAAATCAAGTACTCATGGATCCGAACCCAACAAAAAAATGGCGGATCCAGTCCCTGGTCCGTCACGCCGTTGAGAGCTTCTTGCCATTGTTGGCTAGCCGCAACGTCCTCCCACACAAAGACCTAAAGTCGGTATGTCACATTTTGACATGCATGAGCTTGCGCTCACCCGTGATGATGAAGGAACTAAGGCGCCTCTTGTGCATACTCGACACCAACACCGTCAACCTACACGCTCGCTACATTCGACCGGCACCCAACGTATGGGCAAACAAGCTAAACCGACACCTTGAGATTGACGATTGGAAGCTAGAACCGGTGCTATTTGCGGAACTCGACGCAATATTCGGCAGAGATTCGATCGACCGCTTCGCGTTTGCATAGAACACGTTTACACCCAAGTACGACGTTGGATGGCGAGACCTGACATACGAGGCCGTGGACACTCTACACCTATCGGACACATATTGGCGCAAAAGAACAATTGGTGCAACCCCCCGTGGCCCCTTCTACTCAACCTCGTCTAGAAGCTTCAACAGAGCGGCGCAACTGCTTTTGTAGTCGCCCTCATATGGACATGCAAGTTATAGCACCATGCGCGTACCGAGATGGCCTCCGAAGAAGTGATCATCGCGCCCCGTCCCAACTTGTTCCAACCCGGGCGTCGGGAGCTACGCGGTACAACATGCATTCCTCCATGACCCGTCATTGTCTTCCGAGTTCCCTCCCGGTATGGTTGTATCTAAGACGAGACGTTATTAGCGATACTCAATCGCTATTTGCGGGCGTACACTACGAGGCAGGGATTCCCGACCAGCAGCCAAGCTGAACAAAGCTCGAGTACACAGTGGTCGTCACCAAAAACACTAACCCATGGATGGAAACGATGAAACCGCACATGACCAAGACTCTAGGCTCTGACGTACTTAGACCCAAGACCCTAGCCTTTATATCCGCAACATGGGCATCCAACACAACAACTGCATGTGACATGAGTATCCGCCGGTACTTCGACTTATGCCACGAACAAAGACTAGCGCCACTCACTGCTACACCGGCGCATATGGCGAAATACATCACATGGCTAGGCCAACTCGGAGCCACCAAGGCAGCAAATTTGCAACGTTACCTTTCAGCGGTCAACGGCTTCTTCAAAGATCACAAACTCGAAGATGTTGCCTCGGCGACCTTGTCGCCAAGGTCAGATAATGACTTGCCGCTTCACATCTCGCGATTAACGAAACACCGATAAGCGTACACATTCCCGCATCCATAGTCCTCCAACCCCTACAGATCTAGCTCACCAAGGCGACAGCGGGTAAGGTAGGCTAAGGGCTAGGTGAGACGGAAAGTTGGGTGGAGCGAGCGTTGCGCCTTGCGCTTTACACACGCTCTTCTCCTTTTTACGTGGGAGATAGTAGGACACTCGCGTACAACCAGCTCGAAGGCGAAGCATGGTGTCGGTTGGACAATGAATCACTAGCGTGGTGCCGAGCGCTTTACACACGCTCTACTCTTTTTAAAGTGGGAGTAGGTAAGACTAGCGTGGCGCCGAGCGCTCTGCACATGCTCTTCTCTAGTTTAATTTGGTGGAGGGACCATAACATGTCGGAATCGGGAACGGATAGTTACACGTAGGTCGTGCCGGCCCCACAAGGGGGCCGGGTGTGGTGACTAGAGAAATGAGAGGTGAGAGATGGCACTGGCAAGGCCGGCCGACCGCCACTAATAGGGAATAGAATCCTGCTAATAGCATAACAACAAGTACAAGGATGACAAATAGCTACCTTGAACATAAGCACTAGGCAACGGGATGCTAGTGCTAACAAGTTACCTGCATGTCCCATATCCCGCCATCCCGGAGGCGCAAAGTAATGACCATAAATAAGGTTCTCTTACATGTACATATAGTCCTCTACAATAAATGATATAAAATTATCATTGGTAATATTACCGTTTGCCTTTGCGCGAGCACAGCTCACGCAACGGCATCTAGACTCTCGAAGTGAAGCAAGGTGAAGATCACTACTAGCACATTGCGTAGCTACTATCGAAACATCTCAAACGGGAATTATGGCCGACAATCTACCGGAGCACATGTACTCAGCATGGCACGACAACGGTGACATCACGGCGCCACCATATGCAGCGTAGTTTGAAAACTTATATAATCTTGGTATCTAGCTACTCATGAAGGTAGACGATGATCAAACGAAACCGCTTGCCCCTAGCAAGCATAATAACGTTCCGTCATTGCCGACCGACGCCGTATCAGAGGGTGGGAGCGTGGACAAGCACGCCACGCATGTATTTCCTAACTTGACCAAGACCGCGTACATCGAGCCGCGCGACATGATCGACCTACTCCCTAACGACATTTTACCACTGGTTAACGCCTCTACCCCGAGATTGTGGATGCCTCGACACGACGAAATCGATAGCTTCCTTACATTAAAAAAAACTAATTTCCTCCCGCGACGAGTATCGACACCTACCATACCACGGGGCTAACTCTGAATCCGCGAACGCGGCACTCGTACCAACTATGGCGACAATTCGTTCGGCCACCTCTACCGCAGCGGAAAGAGCGCACACATGGGACGTTCACGACGCGGCCATTCGGACACACAAGGCTGTCACGCCCGCCGTCGAGTCACGCCTTACCTACATCCAACGATTCAAGGGCAAGAAGGCCCTCACGGGAGAGCAAAGAGAGTCGCCGAGCACCTCGTCTACTCCCAGTTCTTCGACACCCAAGAGCCCGACTGAAGCACAAACCTACGTCGACGGACTCCTCGCAGCCATGGAAGACAAACGCATCGAAGTTAGACTCCACGTGCCCATGGCGTGGATTCGACGCTTTTTGGGGATTAAAACTGTCGAATCTTATTTTTCATACCCGAAATGTCCCAAACATATATATATATAAATCCTATATATATATATATAAAAGATGAAGTAAATAGAGACATTTTGTAATGTAAGGTGAGACGAGTAAAATCCTTTACGAGTGTGTCCCGGTCTATTTGGATACTTTGAAAGACAGATATCCACATGAATTGAAGCTTCTCGCCCACATTCGCTGATGAATATGAATAATATGATCGAATCCCCAACTTCGAATGCATTGTGAGACACTATGCATAGGTGTGACACGATTGCATTGTGAGATACAAAATGAGACACTATGTATTGGAATAAGATCAATTAAAATCGGAGGAATCTGATTTTACTATTCCAATTATTCTATCCCTTACAACTTGGCAAAACCCTCCGTCGCGGAGTGCTCGTATATTGTGTGTTCACCGGTGTGCTTAAGGGGCACACCACCCTTGGGCACTGTGCTTCATCACCGAAAATTTTAATCCATCCGAAAATGTAATAGTTTGCATGTGAAAGTGATTTTTGAAATCTACATGGCTAGTGAGGATTTCAACCACCGCTTTCACAGTCAAACATGCATATTGCAAAGTGCATATATTCGATAGACAAAACCGAATAAAATAGAATTGCTACATTTTAGCATTCGCTCCGCTGAAATCATGCAAAAAAAAGAAGCATCCGCTCCGCTAAAATCACTCCGCTCCAGAAATTCCACACCTCACAATGTCCTTGTCTCCCCTACGAATTTAAAATATGGGAAGAAAAGCAAAGTCAATAGTCATGAAGTTCATAATACAACACAAATTCAACAACACACAAAGACCACATGATTATGGCAAAGACATTCGGTTTCTCACCTTAGGGATTCATGGAAATTATCAATGCATGGTGTTGATTTGACTGTGACGATCCTTTCTTGAAATCGCCGTGTCTCCTCCCACCAGTAATCCGGCCACCCCAGTTGCCCGTTGTCTCGCCTTGGCCCCGCACGGCAAGTCGCCCGGCTAGTCGCTCCTTTCCTTAACGAGGCGGGGGGGGGGGGGGGGGGGGGGGGGGGGGGGGGGGGGGCTCAAGTTGTCGCGTAGAGGGATGCCCTCGCTGTCAGTCGTTGTTGCCTTCCGGGGGATGATTTAAATATGGCCCACGAAAATCTGGAAGCCAAGCTAGGCGTTGTGACGGATGGGGCGGCGCCCCCCCCCCCCCTTTTCTTACGCCGCGATCGTTGGTGCGGCGTTTGTGGCATCGCGGACCGCCATTTTTGCACAATCATGCGTATATCGCTCGGCGTTGTTCCGACACAAACGCAACCCGTAACTAAAAATATTTCGCGGTAGCAACAAATTAGACACTTAGCCCTACATCACATGGCCGTTTTTGGGGTGGGAAATGCCTCGCAGAAGGATGTTATATCGGAAAAGTGTGGTTCGGGGGGCGTTTTCTATGAATACTTACCATCTACTTGCCGAAGAACATCCTCAGAAAATATGATGCCGTCCCCGAAGGGAACCATCTTTGGCTGTCGCCTCACTCCGCGCTCCGCACATATAGCCGACATATTTGCTAGTCGCCGAAGTTTGGGCAGATTTGGTGCAATGTGCGGTGAGTGGTATGGTACTCAGCAACGGATGAGGGTGATTTATTGTGTGAATGTGCTAAATGCGGGAACTGCTCGTAGCGGTGGAGAAAAATACAGTCGGAACATGTGTTGCGAATCACGTTCGGGAACTTTTCGGGATGTATGTACATGTACATGCGGGAATCGTTTTGTATCGGACATTGGATTTTACTCCATGCGCGCTTGAACTGACCGCCCAACGCGCCTCTTTGCGATGATTTGGCATTTTGGCGCGTGCTCCCGAGACTTCCTATAATGTTATATTTGTACTTTAACAAGACAACTAAAATAGGCTGGCCCCTACCCTCGCTCGTCCCTCTTTCTGCGTTTGCCACGGACATCTTTCCAAAGCTACAAGCCGACATCAGTGAGCGCGTCAACTTGTTTCGCTTCGCGAAGCTCGCTCCCACGTTTTCCAACCGCGCTCGGCCGGAGTCTAGGCGTTTTCTATCTCGTCTCGGCCACGGCGCCCTTGCGTTTTTGGCTTCGGACCCTCCTACTTCGGGTCGCCTGGGCGAGCTCCGTGACAAGTTCCCTGAGCACTACGACGCAGTTTTCCGCGTCGCGGTATGTCGCATCTTCGGCCTACCCTCATCTCGCATCCTCTCTTCTCTACGCTCCCCCACTGCTTGTGCTTCTTGCCATCTCTCGGTTCAAGCTATGCGGGGTGCGTTCTCGTCGGCGGGTGTTGACATGTCGGATGATGCGTGGGCCACTGCTTTTGCGGACCATTTGGCTCGTTGCGGCGGAGATGCTTCGGTCCACACCGCTCACTCTTGGTTAGTGACGGCCCTTGCGGAAATCATCTCCGAGGTTCGTGGCGCACTCGGGGTTGGCGTCGAGGTTCTCACAGATCCCACGATGTTAGTTCAACTCCCCAACGGCAACGACGGTCTCCCCGCGGACGTGGGTGTCTTGCACTATCACGGCATCCGAGGCTCAAAACTTGCCCTTGATGCCGTGGTTTCCGGTTTGTTCGGCGTGTCTAGCCCCCCGTCACCCGAAGTCGCTCTCCGCCATGCTGAGAAGACCAAGTTCGAGAAGTACTCGGAGGGGTTGAGGAGTCGCCCCGACATCCGCTTCATTCCCTTTGCAGTCACGGAATTTGGTACTCTTGGCGGCCACGCCACGGCTTTCTTGACGGAGCTAGCCAAGCAGGCAGCCGCATCTAAAGGGATGCACGTGGGCAAGTTGTTGGCCTCTTGGCGTCGAAAGGTCTCTCTCGCCATCCATGTTGCTAACGCGGACAACGTCTTGCGCGGTTTGTCCGCCGCTGCGAACGGCACGGAGGCCGCTTCTTCCTCGGCTGGGATGCCTTCTCCAGCCACGGCGCTCTTCACCCGCGCCATGGGCCGCAAGCGTCCCCGTGCTTCCTCGAGCGGCGCGTGAGGCGCCGCTTGTCGCCTCCATGTGTTGCATTATCGGCGTGGCTTAAGAGTATCCTTAGTTTAATCTGCTAGGTTTATGCACAATGTAGTGCTTTCCTTTTGCTGTGCTTTGGATTCCGTGATCCTCTTGTCACTCTCGCCCTCTTGTTTCCCCTCCCACTTTCCCTGTCCGTGCTCATCTGGTTCTTCTTGTAAGCAATATAGCTGGCCACTACAGGAATAGCGGAATAGCGATAACGGTACGTATCACTATACAGTACCGAAACGTACTGACACGTCGGAATTATTAGTAATAGATGAATCGCGAAGCGATACGAGCTATAGGTCCAGGCAAATAATAGGAGGTATATTCGCGAATATACCTCCTATTCAAAAAAAAAAAAGGAAGAAAGGAGGAAAAAACCTAAGCCCGAGGAACAGGAAGGCAAGCCACAGCACCAGCACTGCCCTCCTGCAAAGCGTCGCGGAGATAAGAACCCAAAGTACCACGAGAGCAACCGAAAGACGTTGCATGAATTCTCGTCGCACATCCCCCAAAAAACTTGGAATAGGAGCTATAGCGTTTTTCAAATAATATACACGACATGCAGGCGAAGTGAAATAACGAAATACAACCGGACCGCTATGGGTTTGAGCGACCGCTCTATAGGTTTGGGCTGGCTCACCGACTACAGGTACGGTACCCGAACAGCAACGAGGGATGCCAGCAACGGGACAACGCAAAATCAGTGGCGTGCCATCGTCTGGAAGAAGGGATCCTAGGACTATCGCAGGTACCCCACATATTCACCACGTAGTCGCTATCGCTATCATGGAATCCTGCGCGGCTTGTGTTGGAGTGAGCGGCGGACGCTTTCGCTCGGCGCGCGATCTATCCGGACCCGCGCATTTTCGAAAATCTATCTTGTTGACCTGCCCTCTCGGTCAAACAAGAGGTAGATCGACGCCGAATTTATCGAAAATCTAGAAGCATACCTTGAGATACCTTTATAAAACAAGTTGCACCATCTGTGTGGCAGCAAGATTCTCGTCTACTCAACTTTTTCGATAGCGACTTGCGGGGTAGCTCCTCCACGTAGTTGGTAGTAGCGATCGTCGCTAGATGGTCCACACAAGTACTTAAATGTAGTTGGTCCCTATTCGCTATTTAATCTGCTATAGGTTTGTGCACAATGTAGTGCTTTCCTTTTGCTGTGCTTTGGATTCCGTGATCCTCTTGTCACTCTTGCCCTCTTGGTTCCCCTCCCACTTTCCCTGTCCGTGCTCATATGGTTCTTCTTGTAAGCAACTCCCTATTCGCTATTCGTTTAGTAACTCGAAATAGCACCCATACATCCTAGGCCGACTTGTGCTGACTGGACTGGCTTGAAATCGAGAAACGTACTATGACATACTGTACCGTACAGCAACATGGTCACGTGTGCGCTATTCCGCTATTCCTCTAGTGGCCAGCCTAATAAAAGCGCGGCGGTCACTGCGCGGCAGTACAGCGACGAAGCGCTGACCCTTTGTTCGCTGTGCTGCCTCTCGACTCTCTGGAGACCTTCAACACTCAGGAGCACCGCAGGAGCTAGGTCCCATAAAATTTCAAAGGGCTACCGTTCAACCTTTAAACTCCTACCAGTAGACTCAAGGCTCGCCGTGTAGGCGTCTGGACAGCTGTATGTAACGCTCAGGGCGTTTCGGGGGTGAGTTGACTTCGGCGGCCGCCGCTCGCGTCTGATTTCGCGCGCGTACACTTACGGAGGGGTCCTCGTCAGCCGCGTCTCTGAACAACAGTGAGTACCAGGAGCGGTGCCACGACGTCTGGGGAAGAGGATGGGGAGGGGGAGGAGGTTGGCTTTCTCTTGTAGTTGAGTCATCGGTTGGACCAGGCAGCGTCACGAGGAGTGGTGCTGGTTTGCGAGAGAGTTGAGCACCAGGTACAGATACCCGGACTGGTAAGTAAGTAGAAGTGAGAGGCAATCGTACAACGACGGACAGGGAAAGCTGTGCAGCCGTCTGACAGTCCGCTATGGAAATAAGATGCAAAGGAAACTTCCAAGTTTCCGGAAACGGTGAACCTAATCTACCAGGGGGGGCCTTAAGTGGTTCATTTATGAGGCGGCTGCCTTCCCCGGGCGAGCGAGTCTTCCGCAGACGAGGCCGGCCGTCCGTCGGGGTATGCTTGTTAGTCATCGTGCTGTACGCCGCATGGTACGGGTACTGCGAGGCGGCGGGGTTTGGGCGCGCCAAGTTCCCGCACCCACCCGTGATGTTCTCGCGTCATGGGCTCTGCTACGATAAGCCAGAGGACACGGAACGGTATTTTCCTGCAGAACTTCGAAACGGAGGCCGCTTACCAGACAAAGGGGAGCCGTTCTCCGATGAGCTGCAAGCTAAGTTTCCGTACGCTGGTCACGGGCACTGCGACAAATTACAAGAGGAGCCGCTCCAGCTGGCAACGCGCGGCTGCCACCTAATGGGCTTTGCTCCCGATAGGTTTCTCCGCATCATTCGTGGTCGAAAGTTAGTGTTCTGGGGGGACTCCGTTACCAGGCAGTTTTTCACATACCTGCAGCTCCGCCTGGACGCGTACGCGTTGCCTAGCGCTGGCACTTTTGCCGGGAAGTCGTCCAGCCTCGGGCGCGCGGACCCCAAGCGCTGTATATTGCACACCTTCATGAACGACCGTGGTCTGAGGCTCAGCGAAGCTTGCTTCAAGTTGCCTCCCGCGGACTGGGACGAAGACCGTGCTTGTGTTTACTTCCACGGGCATGATGTGGGCACCGCCATCTGTTACGTCCGCGCAGAGCACATCGTGGTGGATGACCGTAATGTAGTATTTCTGAACGCAATGACCGAACATGACATCCTTTTTATGAACATTGGACTACACCACAACCACGTCCGAACGCTGCGCGAGTCGTTGGGCTCCTTTGCGTCGCTACTGCACCACCTCGCGCAACGTAGAACGTTACCTTTAATGCTGTGGCGAGAAACTACGGCGCAGCATTTCAACGGCGGACAGGGCGGCAATTTTCCGACCCTCTTGGCCGACGAGCTTCGCAACATCGACCCGGAATCGTTCAAATGTACAAAGCACCGCTATCGGACAATGGCGCGCACCAACTGGCGCAATGACCTGCTTCGGGACTGGGGCTTTCAGCACGAGTCTCCTGACGGCCTTATCGAAATTAAAATTCCATTGTTGGCCACGTGGAACGTTACCGCGATGGCGCACGACCACCACCCGCGCGTGCTCAGCCTGGACTCGGGCGGAAACGCCACCACCGTGGCGGACTGTACCCACTTCTGCCCCTATTTCGGCGGTATTTATGAAGTGCTGAGCACGTTACTATTCAATGGTCTGCACGCGCTGCAGCCATTTGGGAAAAACTTGCGGCCGAAGCTGGTAGACTCGCCGGCGTACAGAGACCCCGAGTTGCTTCGAGTGATGGGGCTCTCCTTCAAGTTGAGTCGAACGATGAAGAAGGAGGCGTCATTAATGGGCAATGTATCTAGGCACCGGTGAAATAACCTTCATTTCTGCAATAAATCAAATATAATTTCCTGGAGAATGCTGGGTGATAGGTAAATCTGCGGATGTATATGACTTTAATCGCCTCTCGAAGGCGTGCTCATATACGAGTATTCACGGAAATTATTAAAATTTCGGAGAGAAGGGCTGGACAATGGTGAAGAGGAGGACGCAGCCGCTGTAGTGGTAATGTTAAGGGGGCACAAAGTCAGGGCGTGTGTACATTAACTAGAACAACAGCCGCGGATTTAAAGATTAGAATAAAATCAATCAAATTGATTAATCGTGAGGCCCATTGAAGAGTCGCAGAGGACATCTGGGAAGGCAGATCCACTGCACACGAAGCACAACTGAATCTCCGCATCTCGGTTCGAATTAAGTTATCCGTGCATGAAGGCGTGCGGGTGGTTCGCTGCTGTAGACACACTTTGACCTGTGCTGCTCCATCGTGAGCACAAAGACATCGCCGAAACGTTTCCGAAAGTCCTTATTGTCTAGTGGTACTCATTTAAATGGAATGCGATTATACCCCTTCCAATGCCCCCCCCCCTAACCCCCCCGTCCCTGAGACGAGCAGCGAGCAATAATCATCGTCGTTGGAAAATAACAACTTAGCGAGCACGTCTAGCTAAGGCGAGTGAGATTTGATTGTTCGTGTTAAGGGTCAAATGTGGCAGAAATGATACGGGAGTGCGATTAATTCGTGTGCAGCCGCCCGACTTTGTTTTTGAGCTAGTACTTAATTTGTGCTTTTGCCTGTTCTTGACAACTCGCGTGGACATATGCTATATAGCAGCACGTGTCGTCAACCAAACCTTAAGCTCAACCCTTAAGTATACTTAAAACTAACCCTAAATCCTACATTCAAAACCCCACCACGTACTGTAATTTACACAAAACAACACCCGGTTTCATCAAAGCTTTGTAGCAATGGGGGCTAAATAAAACTAGGGGAGGGGAGGGCGAAATAAAAAGACTAATAAATCTGCGTGGCCTTCTCAACATTCTCGCGGTGTTCAAAATTACGATTTTAGGTGCAGCTAGTTTTTTTCACTTTTTTGTTTTTCCACATGTGTACGGTGTTAAGGGTGCACTTCAATACGATAGTCACTTATCAAGGGCATTGTGCCATCGCTATTCGCTAGCGGCACGTAGAAGGTACGCGAGTTCCGCCGTGTCAACTTGTTCAATTGGTCGAATGGGCTTTCATTCTGGTCGGATTGAACTTGTCATCGGGGGCTACGGGAATCTCATCTTCCCAGCACCTGAAGGAGGAGGGAAGCCTAAGCTAGGAGGTGAGCTACGACGGGAGGAGCAACGCTTGTTTCGGACGATGGTGTACGTGGATCTAGACGGGGCCGTCGACGACATGAGCGAGGGTTGTTTTTCGCTTGTCTTCCCCCCCAACTCCGGCACGACATGAACAACATAGGAGAAGAGGTCATGTAGGCCCGACTCGACGAGCGTTGGCTGGTAAGCGCCCTCGCATCGGTTGGAGCATGCCGCGTATCGTGGAGAGTAGCGACATTTTATATTTCATGATTGTATGCATAAAAATTCTTTTAGAAGAAAAATCAAAATTGTTTTCGAGTATGATTTTGAGGGAGTTGTTACTGCCAATGGAGAGGTTGGGAATAGCGGTTCACGGTGTAAACCCTATCGTGAATCCCCGAGGGCGCAGATATAGTGAGCGCCTAGAGATAACGACCGTTAACCGGGTATTGTTATAAACAATTTCATTTCATTTCACTGGGAGGGTGGTGGGTGATATCGATGGCACTTGAAGCCGATATTGTCGCCGATGCTGCAACGATGTTTGGGACGATATATCAACACATAGGACTGTCTTTGATATGCGATAGATTTCATAGATAGTTTTCCATAAATGAAGAATTTTGATAGTTGATGAAATTGATGGAAGCACTATTGCCATCATGTTGATCTCGATGTCATAACCTAGTACATCGATGGCACCATCAATAACGGGTGATGGTGATACTATCGACGACAGATTCCTAGCAAATGGGTATAATATGCTATACAATGTAAGCATTAAATGAACATGGAATGAGGCACCTCTTGGAACCATGATCAAATTGCATGCTACGTCAACATCAAAACCCAGGTATAAGGTGGTCCTAGCTAGCCTTGATTCCTTGCCTCCACGTAGATATCAATAACGCTATTACGATGTCGCGGATCTGCCTCTCGTTCTTGCATAATTGTTTTGCTTTGAGTGACTTGTTGCGAAGGGTCATCTACGTATCCAAAGATTTCAACTTTGGCCGGGAGTTGGCATGGGATTGAGAATTCATGTTTAATCTAACATGCATCCTGAACCCTAAACAACGGTAATCGACTGCTTAATAAAGTACGCACATATAAAGTTCAAATTCAAATACCCCCTCCTCCCTTCAGTTTCCACCAGAATATGGTACCTAAAGGAATATATTCAATAAGAATGGCTTCATCCGTTACTTGACTTTGCTTGGCGAAAAACAAATAACGAGAAGAATGGACCACCGAAAATCTTTAAAGCATCGATTTCCCAATAAATTGAATCATAGAAAATTGCTGTGGAAAGATCCAATACATTGAATTTGCGATTGACTTCTCGATGGCAGATGGCCCTCCGGCATTTCACAATGAGAACCATGTTCATTCTTGGCTGCAAGACATCGTGGAGGCTCATCAGCTCATTTTGGACAAGATCTTTTGCTTTGTTTTGTCAAACTTCGGAGGGGCACATGCAGCTTTTCGCTTGATGATCACGTGCGCGGTACACCGCTATGGGTTCTTGCTCCGCACCCTCCCCCATGATACCTGCCGACCGTACCTTGTTTTTGCAGATAGGGCCGTTCGTGTTGCAGTTTTCAAAATCTTGGGCGTTTCTCATGAGGTACAAACGCTCGATAATCTGACTTGTGCTACGCGCTAGATTTCCCTCCCCGCGGAGTTTGGGGGGCTTAATGTACCGTCCCTCGAGCTCGACGCTAAACATGCTCACTATGCTTCATTCACCGCGACCCTCGCCAACCGGAGTACTGATTACGTTTTCGAGTCACTAGGTCCGATGTACGGTCTTATCCGACAGGAACTACTAAATGTTGCTACTTCTACTTCACCGTGGGCGGCCCAATTGCGCAGTTCGTATGATGCGCTCTCCCCTATGGGCGGGTTTTGGAATCGGATCTCGTGGTGTTGACTAACACACTAAATCAAGACCTTTCCGATTATATTGGGCCCGATGTCGAGTTGGTGGTATATCCGGTTAACAATGCGGTGGCGCCCGCTACCCAATCGACTTGCCTACAACTTCCGACTCCCGATGCTCTCACTCGCTCGGGAGATTCCGTTGGCCACATTCAACGGGGCATTTCGCGCATTCGCCGTGTCCGGGCCTACGTTGACCTCTAGGCGTTTTGCAAATCTTCCCCACCGGACTACATGAGGATGATTTCGGGTACGGGTCGGGGGGCTTTGGCTTTCATTTTCGTTTCACATGAGTCCAGTTTCAAGGTGCCATGCGATTGTTCTACGATGGCAACGCACCGGGTGCTTGGCCTCACTGCGGAGCGCGCCTCACATGATCGGAAGTGCCCTAGGTGCAGTGAGGCTCCCTCAGAGTCTCGTGGGTTTGGATCTTCGTCGACGGTATCGGACACCTCTATGTCGGGTGAGCGCTCCAAAACTACTATGCTTACGGACCACATCCCCCGGTGCCCGTGCTCTTGGTACGTCATTCAGCTCCACGATCGGATTTTCCACGCGCTTGAGGAGTTCATGCTTGAAGCGGGGGCTCCTAAGGGGCGGAAATTGCGGTTAGAGGTCCGCCGTATTCGGTCGGGAGCTTCTCGAGATCGTCATGGGGATATGGTTTGGTTAGACTTCATGGCTCCGCACCGTGATATTGTTATTTATGTGACAAGTGCAAGTGCTCGCACGAACACCAATGGTCCTCGTATAGGTGGTCGTCTCCAATTCCCGGGTAGTGTGGCATTGGAAGCTCAACAAGGCAAACTCGATGTAGACCTCCGCACTTCCGCTTTGCTAGGTTCATTCGGTCCATGACTGCTATCCCTTGGCTCTAAAGGATGGGGGCCGGTTGGCGCTTATGCCGGCTAAGTTGGCCGATCGCCTAGCTATTTTGGTGGCAATTCGTCGCTTCCTTGGCATGGGTGCTGCTGACCCTCGTTCTTTGCGTTTTGACAGTTATGTCCGTATGCAACATTTCGTTCGTCGAACTACTTGTGTTCCTTTTCGGCGTTTTGAGGGGATGTGCGGCGATAATTCATGCAACGTCTTTCTGATGCTCTTCATGGTGGTGCTTTAGGTTCATATCTCCGCGACGCTTTGCATGAGGGCAGTGTTGATGTTGTGGCATGCCTTCATGTTCCTCGGGCTTACGTTTTTCCTCTTTTCTTATTTTCGCTTGGTGATGGTCTCCGCTGCTTTTTCTTGCATCATTCGACCCACAGAGGAGAGCAGTGGCCATGCGGGTACCGGTACATCTATCTTATCTGTTCAACTAAGGGCAGCGTACCTGGGTACGCTTAAGCCGTACCTGGGTACGCTTCCACAAAAAATAAAGCAGCAGGGGCAACTTTGGTCAACACGCCAAAACAACTAAATAGAGAGGGTCCTAGGACCCTAGGGACTCCACTCTTATAGGCTTAGGGTCATTGAAGGTCTTGCGGTGAGACGCGGTCAGATGCCCCATTGCTAGATGGTACAATCGCCGCAATGGGGCCGCTAGAAGGGTCCCACTTGCGAACGCGTCCAACCAGCCCCCCGGCCCATATTTTGCGCCTATCTAAGGCCATGACCCAAGGTAAGGGTTCAAACGGGGCATATGTTATGGAATTAGTAGTTTCTTTGAGCTGTGCTTGGGTGAAAATGCGATTTTCTGACGTGCACCCCGAAATAACCCGCGATGCCGGCGTCACGCGGCACTCCCTACCCGTCGTGACCTCGGAACGAGAGGACTCCTCCTCACCCACGCCTCACACAGTCCCCCAAGATACTAATAAATCCTATGCCGAGTTTTTTAAGCAAATGGTGGAGGGAGACGATGGAGAGGATGGTGGAAAGGACGACCCCCGTCCCGAGGCGTACGCCGACGGCTCTCCCGTACAAACCGGATGGGAACTAGCACAGGGCGTCGAGTGTCAACGGACCAAGGACGGAAAAGGTCCCATTAGAGCACCATGCATCAAATTTGGTAGTTTTCCTTATATCTTGACCTCTTATGTATTTTTAATGGCTTTTCTTTCCACATATCCCTCCGCTCGAGGCTGTGCATGTAGCCGCGGACCCCCATCGCGGAGGAGTGCCATGCAAAAGAATGCCCGCGGTTCACTATCGTCTCTCTAGCGATGAGAAAAACAACATTAATTTGACTTGACTATATAGTGTAAACACCTGAGAGGTGGAATATGTCAACAAGACAAGCATAGTTCGAAACCCTGAGGCATCGCCTCATATGACCCTAAGCGCGGGAAGCGCATGGCGTGCAATGGCTGTGGTGCACCAATCGCGTTGCTTGCTCACTTTACAATACACCAGTGCATATTAATTCATCCTAACTCAATAAAGACTGCTTTGCTTAGCATATTTAGTAGCACAATGGTTGGGTTAACGAGTGAGAAAGATATAGTCGTTACATGTAGTGATGCCCCCGCCCCGCTCGTCCCCCCCCCCCCCCCCCCCCCCCCCGGCCCTTTAGAAGAACTTGATACAGGCGCAAACTGCCTCCAGGCCTCACACGTCGAATATATATCTGTGTCACCCCCATATCTAGCACCTACACAGCTGTGTCTTGGGCTTCCTTTATTCTTGGTGAGCGATTGGTGAGCGTGTATCGGCCCGTGGAACAATAAAGTATTGCAAGTATCGGCGGATGGGGGCGGCGTCGACCGCCCGCACATCCAAGCGCAAAAGACAAATTCACCTATACTTTTCAAAAAGAACTTCCGTACTGTGTTTAGTCACCTTGTATGAAGTGGGAGAGGAGGAGTCTTTGGTTACGCAAAGCTATGTAAAGTTCTTTGGCAAGTGGTACAGAAATGGGGCGGTGATGGCACATCTGCCGGAATGGACTCGCGCGATTAAGGCGGTGAAGCTTTAAAACCTAAACCTCGTATTTCCAACCGCAAGAAATAGATGTTATGATTATTTTGTTAAACGGACGGGGAAAAACTCGTTAATTTGGCATGCTTTTGGCGGGGTCGACGGCAAGCGTACCCGGGTACGGCTTGCCGATCTTTTCAGCCCTCAGATGGACAGTTATGTCTTTATAGTATATATCTTATATTACCTGGTATGCGCATCGAAGAGTATCAAAAACTGAGTAAAAACCAAATTTCTTACAAGGAAAAGCAGCATAAGCCACGAAGCAAAAAGAAGAAAACAGCCACCAATATATATTTGTTTAGAGGAAGAACCACGAAGAAAAACTAATAATTAAAAGAGAGCACCGAGGAATCCTTATCGGTACGGGTATTGATACTTCACTTCTGCTCGACCGCCGGCTGGGTTGGAGGACGAAAGCATGTCGCCGACCTTCACAAGCGATTCGCACAGGCCCCAGAGGCACAGCGAGACCACGCAAGTGTGGCATATTGAACAGGCAGCAATAGAGAGGGCGTTGCAGAATCTTGGGAAGCCCTCGCTTCCATTGAAGTTCCCATTTCTCTGAGGTTTTCCAAAGACTGCTCACGTCAAATATTTCGTCCGAGACTACATTGATGACGCGGGACGGCCGCTTCTCCCGCGTTGACTGCCACATCAGCAGTCGATTACGAAGAAGGGATCGCAGTATGGAAGCAAGGGCATCCTTGTTGTTATTATGCCTTGCCACAATGTCGACACAAACAATAGGTGAGGTTACCCGTGCCTATAACCTACGCTTGAGCACAGTCTCCCCTCTTTTCCCCTTTCCAAACTTAGTCAACGGTAGTCAACGCCGCAAGCTGTTCCAATCCGCAACGACACGACTCCAATAGGGCGAGTACCAATTTGCATACTCAAATTCAACAAGCCTCAACACCAGCGCTTGGCCCATCGCACGAGTGGTGTAAGAGTGCGTTCCTTCGTGGAGCACAAATTGTGGAAGGGGGGAAGGAGAGGAACATGACAATTACTATTTCCATTATTGTTTTTAATATATTATGAAACACAAATAATTTGACGCGACGGCGTAATTGGGTAGAAGACACAACGGCGCGCGTGAGCGCAGGTGTAGGCTAATGTTTCTGGAGCACTTGGTAATGATGAACGTCGCTGCTCGCGCTGCTGCCAGGGGACGTTGCTACCATGGCGGCTCCCTCATCCTCGACGGGTATAGCACGAGCACCGTCGTACGGATGCGAGCGGTCGTCGTACTCCTGCAGCTGCGCCACACTAGGGGAGCGCGACTACGCGCTGCTGACAGATGAGGTGGCGTCAGGGAGGTGCCGGGAATCACAATCCAGCGCAGATCAGTCCACGACCCTGTGGCTGTGCGGGTCGGCCGCACTGGAGCCGGAGTTGTTCCGCGACCTGCGAGCTAGAAATTGTACCCTAGTACCAAAGTCTTGTGGGTGCGCCCCCACAAAACCACCTGCTGAACCCCCACAAACTCCAGCTCACCGCGTGTCTCTTCAGCCATCCACGCCTAACCACTCTCACTATGTCCACGTTCATTCATCTGGCGCAGGCCCAAGCTCTCGGGAGTGAGTGTTGGGGGCTTGGCTGAGGCTGTAGTGACTTTCTCACCTGAAAGTAAAGCAGCCAACAGCGACGACAGCCGCAGTGACTCCCAGTCACAGCCACAACCACAGCATGCGTGGTCGCTGGGTCCCTGGTCACGCTGCTCGCGTGCTTGTGGTGGTGGCGTGCGTTCGCGTGCAGTGGAGTGCAGGTAACCCCTCCGTTCACTCTCTCTCACTCATCACTCGCTGCGCGGTCTGACCTTGTCTTGCCTTGGGTGATGCAGCCTTAGTTAGGCACCGTTATGATGTGCCTGTCTAGGCAAATCATACCAGGGCGGGATGGAAGGGTGCCTCAGGAAGCGTTGGACGCCTCGTTTTGTGAGGACGCCCGTCCTTCCTCTGCGGAGGCCTGCAACACCCACTCCTGCTTCTTTTGCGCGCACCCCAGCCCCTGCAACGGCCGCGGCACCTGTCACCCCGCAGACCCCCGGCGTGGGCTGCTGTCACACTGCGAGTGCCAGTCAGGTTGGGCCGGGCAGCGCTGCCAGTTTCTCACCCCACAGGGCGACAGCACAGAGGTCGCTACCTCCCCCAACACTGCCGCCTGCGGGGGTAAGGCAACAGACAACAACGGTGAATGTTGCGGTGGACTGCTGAAGGACGCCTTTGGACGCTGTTGCAGCAGCAGCACAGTCCGTCTGGATGCGCAAGGTGCGTGTTCCTCCCCTTACTCCTCTCAAAGCTCAACAACTTCACCTTTCCTTCCTTTGCTCCTGAATGCCGAGACCTGATGTGTGTATATCCGTGTGTGTGTGTGTGTGTGTGTGTGTGTGTGTTTGTGTGTGTGCAGGGATGTGTTGCGACGGGATTGTGGACGCGTGTGGGGTGTGTGGAGGCGCTTCCACCGTGGTGGACATGACAGGGAGGTGCTGCCCGGAGGGATCCGCCCTGGACGCCTCTCAACGCTGCTGCAACATTAGCGCCATCGACGGCTGCGGCGTGTGCGGCGGGGGCGACCGCTCCTGCGCCATCCGCGCGCGATTGGCACTTGACGTGGCGGGTCCACAGGCCGCTACGTCAGCCGTCCTTCTCAACCGTGAGGTCCACCGCGCTCTTGGGCTCGCGTTCGGCCCGGACGTGGACTCCACCAGGGCGGAGGTACTTTCGGGCTTGGCGGCTCAGGCAGATGGCAATGGGTCTGTCAATGCGAGCGAGGAAGGACTGTCTGTGGAGGTGAGGCCAATGGAAGACGAGGGGAGGGGTTGGGTTCAGGTGATTACATGACAAGGCTAAAAAAATTTGAGGGCAGACAGCAGTCAAGCATGCTGGTGTGCATGGGGCGGATAGGTTGCCGCGGGTGGATGGGGGCAGCTTGATTTGCGAACAGCACATTAGAGATGAGAATTTGAGGCTACTCCGTCTCACGGGAGTGCCTAGGGAGAGAGGGGAGGAGGGAGTCAGTTTGGTTTGACGAAGCATAACGGGGTTAGAGTACCCCCCCCCCCCCCCCCCCCTCAAAGAAGTTTGTTTACATTTCTGGGAAGAGAGAGCGGGGGGTTAAAGTGTAGAGATCAAGAGCAGTTAGGCGTAAGCTTTCACCCGGGGAGGGGGGGGGGTTATGAATGTTGGGGTACAAGAGTAACGGCTATCTTTTGAGATTGGGTGAGGTTTGGTAAGAGGGAGGGTGGGGGTAGTCGGCTTGTTAGTGTTTGTCGAGGCAGCCAGGCATAAGATCCGTGGTCACTTCACTCTATTCCAGCGCTCAGCAGTGGCTTGAGGAAGGGGGGGAGGGTCGTAACATATTTATAAAATCGCCTAAAATCCGCGTCCTGATAATTTGTTTCATGTTACAGCTTATAACATACGGTCAAACACATACAAACACACACAACCTTCACCACCCCGCCTCCCATTCTTATTCAATATTACATTAAGCTGGGCGTTCGGATGGAATATCAACCGGTTTGGGTGTTGCTGGTAGGTGGCCATCCCGGCGGCGATCAGGCAGGACGGAGCGATCACCACACTGTTTGTCCTCAACAGCCTGCAAGCCACGGCGTTGGAGCTCAGCGACGCGCCGTTGTCTGAGGTTGGACGGAAGGCGGTGGGGGACGATGTCTTTACTGCGCTGTTGGGGTTTGAGGTGGTGGGGGTGAGCTACGTGGGCAGCTGCGGCAATGCGGTGTGCGAGGCGGGGGAGGCGGTTGTCGGGGAGGAGCGCTGCGCACGGGACTGCCCCCGTTGGGTCCTCCCCAGCGAGTCGATGCACGGCAGAGGGGCGCCCTGCTCGGGTCACGGGCGGTGGATCGCCGCGGGCAACGGAGGCTGCGAGTGTGATAAGGGCTACATGGGCTTCACGTGCGAGCAGTGCTGGGTGGGGTGGGAGAGACACGAAGGTGCAGTCCCTCCCTCCTCCATCTCCTTCCTCCAACCCCCTCCAGTTCTTTCTCATTCACAATTAAAGGAGGTACCAATAACTAGTGAAGCATTGTCGGCTGTTCTATCTTTTTATTTCACGGATTTGTTTTCTTTATGGGAGGAAGGAAAACGAGGATAGCAGCCTACAAAGGAGAGGGAGATTGGAAGTGGGTGGGGATGTGTGCGAGTGCGTGTGTTTTGTCACAAAATGGGGAGGAGAGGAAGCAGGGCGTTGGGGGTGGCAAGGAGATGTGTAGGGGAGCAGGGTTGGGGGTGGGTCGGGAAGGAAAAAACCATGAAGGAAATGGTTCATTGGAAGAGGCGTGAGCTACGTGCAGCGCAGCGCCGCTTCCCCCACTCGTCTCCAGACGACCTCGCACCCCACACCCGTCCATCTGTCCTTTCCCCTTTCTCACTTTGAAAAAGATAGACTGGATGAAAAGGGGAGTGCTCGTGGCTTATCTGTAGCTCTCCTTGATGCGGAAGGATCTCTGAGGTGGGGCGATAGTGTTATAAACGTCGTTGTTAAGTATGGCTGTGTGATGTTCCTCCACCATCCCAACAGGGTTGCCGGGCTCCCCCTGCGTCCCCATCAACACCCAACTGGCGCGCGCCATCCCCGTCGCCGGGGGTTCTTCGGGCTCCAGGGCAGACGCGCCGGAGGGTATACGCGACCAAGGGGTGGAGGAGCCGTCGCCGCAGCGCAGGTCGGGGGAGGAGCACGGGGAGGCGGCGGCACCCCCCGCCGGCCCACAGTCCACCACCATCATCATCAACCAGGACTCCCGCACGGGCACCATCACCGCCGTGGTGTCCGTCCTCCTGCTGCTCGCGGTGCTCAGCATCTCGGCTGTCTTTTACGTAACCAAGCTAAAGAGGCAGCGCGCGATGGGTGGGGGTGGTGTTGGTGGGGGTGATGCGGAGCCGGGTGTGTCTGGGTTCCCTGTGGGCTGGAGTGGTTTCTCGTCCCGGTTCTCAGAGGGGGGCAGCAGCCCGGGACACACCCCGCGCGACCGTTGGCTCGGCCTCTCCTGGCTCGCCTCCTCCTTGGGGCTGCCCTCGCTGCGGGACGGCTCCCTCGCCCCCGACCCGGCCAGCACCCCCCCGCTCTTCATGCCGCCAGGTCAGCCCTCTGCCAACCCGACCACAGGTCACACTATTACATACTCAGGATAGAGATTATGTGGCATTTCGTCTTGTGCGCGTGTGTGAGTGCGGATTTACGTGTGCTGTTCTGTGAATATGAGTTGGTGTCTATGTTAATGTTTCGCAGTGGAACAACGACTTGTTACATGTGTGTATGTGTTTGCTTATTTGCATATATCTGTCTATCTCTGGCGGCCTGTTCCAGTTTGTTTCTGTGTGTGTGTGTGTGTGTGTGTGTGTGTGTGTGTATGGGGGGGGGGGGGGATTCAGTCTCTGTTTGTGAGAGAAGTAGTTGTGATTGTTGTGGTTGTCTGTGTATGGCGCTTTGCTTTTTGGTGGGATTGGCGGGTCCTGTGTGTGTTTGTGTGTGTGTGCGTGCGTGCGTGTGTGTGTGTGTGTGTGTGTGTGTGTGTGTGTATGTGTGTCAATGTCGGAGTGCAAGAGGTTAAAGATCATCTCTCCCATTTTGTGTGTGTGTGTGTGTGTGTGTGGGAGTCGCTGTTTGTGGGGGAGGTGGTTGTGATTGTTGTTGCTGTTTGTGTATGGCGCTTTGCTTTTCGGTGGGATTAGCAGGTCCTGTGTGTGTGTGTATGTGTGTGTGTGTGTGTTGTGGGCTGGGTGTGGCCATGTTTAACTGGTGTTTTGTGTGGGTATGTCAAGTTGTTTCTATATGTGTAATATTTTCTAGTTCATGCAGTTCATTGTGTGTGTGTGTGTTGTGAGTTGGGAGTGGCCGTGTTAACTGGTGTGTGTGTGGGGTGTTAAGTTGTTTCTGTATGTTTAATGCACTACTCGATTTCCTGCAGTTTGGTTTATCTGGCAAGTCGTTTGTGTGTTTTGGTCTATTTGCTGTTTGTCTATCGACAATCAGTTGTTTGTTAGTATGCACAGCCTATTGCGTGTTTATTTGGTTCTTTGTGTTTGTTTTCAGTGTTCATTTGTTGGCTGGTTAATTTTTTTGCGCCGCCTGTTGATTTTAGCTTATTTTTTGTTATTTTCCGTTATTGACATGTGTCTGGGTTTGCGTGTGAGAGTGTGTGTTGTTTGAATGTACTGTTTAATTTGTTTGAACTGAGTTGATATTTGTTGTTCCTCAATGTCATTTTTTAGTGTGTTGGCTTGATTATGTATGTATCTTATATAAAATTGCATCTTTACTTTTATGCTTTTGTCCATTTATTCTGCAAATTGTGTTGTTTGTGTAAATGCATGTACCGTTTTTGGTTACTGAAGGTTCGTTGCTTGTCGAAACTATGAAGGTTTCGATTATCATTTCTGAGAGTTGTTCGGCTCACGCTCTATTCCATTATTAATTTTCCACCTAAGAACCGGCCTTAACTGTGTACAGGCAAGAGGCATGTACAGGGAGGGAGGCAAACCCTAACTTTATCTTTTTTCTCATCATACATCTATTTGTTCTTTTGGTTATCCCATTTACTGTGCTCATGTGTACGTTTAAAAGGATATTGACCGCTATTTCTATATTTTCATACCCGCTACGTCATATTCTCAGCCATGACATTTTAATGAGGTGTCTGTCTTTGCTGACGCAGAAAACGTGCGTCCGCCTCCGTCAATGCCCGCGTCGTACCAGCGACGAGCAAGGGCGGGGCAGCCTGTGGCCGCGCCCCCGCAGTTCCCCTCCACCCCTCGAGCCGCCTCCGTCGGATGGCCCAGCAGCTCACAACGCGGCGCGTCAACCGCTACATCATCACTACGCACAATTAACCTCGGTACCGCCTCGCCCGGCTCGTGCGATACCGCGCGCAGCAGTAGACATCCAACTGGTGGACGGTGCCCCTCGGATCAGTCCGTGGCCAGCTACTGGTCGCCGCGGGCGGAGGTCGAGTTTCTGAGGACGCGGTTGGGGCTTCCAACGCCGTCGCTCTCGGTTTCATCGCGAGCCGAGCAGGAAGTAACGTACGCGCGCTCAGGGACATCCCAGCTCACGCCTCGTTCCCTCCCCTTCACCACCTCCGCTACGCCTCCGCGACAGGTGGTGCCGCCGGGTGTCGTGGGGCATCAACGGGATATAGTGGACTCTGTCGCTCCGCTTGGCCGGTCAACGACATCACGGGGAGTGGTCGGCCCGTCCGAGGCCGCGGTTGGGGCTGTCCCTGCGCGGGCGCATCGGGTGGGAAGCGTACGGAGGAACGGAGTATGGGTAGATACGGAGCACGAGGACGGCACGCTCGCGTCGCACCGTGAGAATAGTCCCTTTTCGGACGTCAGCAGCAACGGCGCCGGTCGTATTCGCCGACGATAGTCGTCGCTGACGAGAACTGAAATAGGGCTTAATAGTAAACCCTAAACTATTTTCGAAGGGGTTTCGAGATGAATGTCTCCCAGCTATGGTCAGCATTCGCAGCTCGCCCGCTGGCGAGAGTATCTGACGAAGCGATTGTTGCCAAGTTGAGAGGACGTCGGCGTCACTCATCTCAGTTCCTGTTTCATTGGCAAGCGACAATTGCGAAGCAGGTTTGGGAAACCCCACTTAGGTCAAAAGCTGGCATGTAGCTAAATTTCGGAATAACGAAATTTTGCTATGTAATCCAGATGAATTCAAAAAATTATCAATCATCCCCCCCCCAAATCACCGGACATGTCCGCGAGACACGTCTATATTGCAACTTGGAGGGGGGCGTTGTTAATTAATGTGCGTGCAACGAGAGAAGACCTTGATGATATGCACCCAAAAACATACGCAATGTTGTGTGCAATCCATCGTGTTTTGGAAATATAATAAAGTTATTTTACTTGTCATTTGTACTGCTTGTGTTTTTGACATTACATGCTCTCTTTCGGTTTGCAGACACGAAGAGCATCATAGGTGGTGAATGTGGGGTAGAGATCAAACAATTATGAAGCCTATAGATTAATATGCAATCATACACCGCCGATAAGAACCGGTACGGAGCCATTATGGTTACACATTATTACATTAACCAGACAAGGCAAACGTTTGGAAACGAGGAAAAGTTTCTAAAGCATGTGCGGTTGTCATAGACGATGCTCCCCCATGACTGACAATCAAAGTCACTTACAACAATACCACAAAAATGGACTACATGTTGTTGTCTCTCGGCTCTCCCATACTCTTGCCATTGAATTAAGGGCGCTTAGCAGCTCTCCCATGCTCTTCGACAAGATACACCTAACAACTCCTTTATGCAATTAGGTATACCGTTGTTCCTCGAGGGGTAAAAAAATTAAACAAGCGCATTAATGATAACCACAGCCCCCCGCCGCCAAAACACTTCAAGCTTAGATATGTAATGGGCGTACTCAAGAAATAAATGACTGTCTACTAAATCCACTTATTGTCGCCAAGAGTAAAAAAGTTCATGTTACCACTAGAGACCTTCACGATGCACGGCCCGCTCCCGCCGATCTGGCGTGCAAGTGGGGCGACGGGCCAATATATTAATTTAGCTCATGCGCGACTTCGGTCTTGCCGAAAATTGAAGGGGGGAAGCTTGCGAAAACTACACCCCGCGTACTCGCTTGTCGATCCCGCTGCCGCGCTTCGACCGCCTCGCCCCAAGCAAGGTCGTCGCCGATCCTCATGGCATGGAGATTCTCAGCGTCGAGGTCTCCCGTCACCTCGGTGACAAATGCAAGGGGCCTAGTCGCATTCGCATGAAAAGCTAGCCGTCTTGCCTCCGCGCCTTTGACGATTTCCTTCATCATGTCTATCCCAAACTTTTTTCTGTCTTGTACCCGGGGTACGTGTTTGGTAGGCAATTATCGTCCGTACCCCCCTACGCGCGCGCCGCTCGCTCGTCCTTTGAGAATCTTTGTTTCGAGCTCGAGCCTCCGCGCTAGTTCATGCATGCACTCTCTCATACTAGGTACACCGTTCAATGATGGATATCAACACGAGGTAGAGTAAATTCACCGCGCTCATGGCTGGACCCGATGGGCCGCGAGGTACGGACATTATAACAAAACCCTCCGTATATGATTTTCCGGCCGCGGCCGCGACCTAGCACGTTCCGCCACCAAATCGAGTTGCTCCAAATGTCGCGAGCTTCCACCGTTGTGGCTCTCGACGCGCTCCAACCCCCGGTTGTGGTGCATTACGTTAACAACGGTAGGCAACGAGCAGCGAGCGCCCTTTCATGATAGCTATGCTATTTCTCGACATTCCGCCGCCATCTCCAACGCCTCCGTCCCGTTACCAATCCATCCGTACCCTCCTCATCTCCACATGCTCCTAAGATTATGGCACCACCCCCCTCCCCCCCTAAACAAGAGAATGTGAGAGTAAATTCTGATGTGTACATCGTCTTGAAAAGTGTTATCATGCGAGCCGAGTGGGGAATCTTTAGTGTTAAACAACACATTTTGTTTCCAAGGCCTAAGTACACGGCTTTCCCGATGTAGCTATTAATCCCGCTATCGGAGGTGTTGGCTCGCCCCGCCTAGCCCCATGCCGTGCCATGCGCCCATGCCTAGCACGTCCGCACGGCCGTACGGCTACACGGTTACCATCGCCCATTACGAGGAGGCGGGGTCAATGCCAACGGGCATGCGAGCGCAACCCACTGGGGCCAAAGCCACTGGGCCAGGGACTGGATCCGCCATTTTTTTGTTGGGTTCGGATCCATGAGTACTTGATTTTTTCGGATCCGGAACTAGTGAGTACCTCTAAAAAAGGGATCCGGATCCCGCGATTACCTGTGATTCTAGGGTTCGGACCCCGCGATTACCTACTGAACCTTGGGTTCGGACCCCGCGATTACCTGTGATTCTAGGGTTCGGACCCCGCGATTACCAGTGATTCTAGGGTTCGGACCCCGCGATTACCTACTGAACCTAGGGTTCGGACCCCGCGATTACCTGTGATTCTAGGGTCCGGATCCAGCGATTACCTGTGATTCTAGGGTTCGGATCCAGCGAGTACCTGTGTTTTTGATTCCGGAACCGAGTACATGAGTACTTCTAAATTTTTTGGTTCCGTTGGATTCGTTGGGTTCGCGATTCCAACAAGTACTCGAAGTACTCATGCAAATTGATACAAATTGCGCATTTTGGGGGAAGTTTGTACTGCAATTTGAATTTTTACATCTCTACTAGTTCTATTGCGCCTGCTCATGCTTGGATCCCATACAGTAGATACGTACAATTCACTTCCCATACTTTCTGCCCGCTGCAAACATATTTAGTACTTTACAGTCTATCCCATACAATTTAGCAAAGCTTTTGGACCCTCCGGCAAGTGCCACAAGCAATGTATGTGAGTTTATAGCCCTCCGGCTCAAAAAAGACACTTGCCATCACAGGGAAACAGATTCCGATGCAGTACCATATTTCACATATGATGTGACAAGTAATGCCAAATGGTTTATCGCATGGCCAGTGCGAGTCCACCAAATGAACATTAAATGCACAAAATATGGATGAAAACAGGTTTCAGACAACCATTTCTTACAGTTTATATAGACTTGTGACAATTGAAATTGAAATTGTTCACAACATGTGACAACCATATTCCTCGCGCATACATAATTCAACAATTACATGAGACTAACAAGACATCCTCTAGGCTATTTTCCTTGGTGTTCTTCTTGAACGCGTCATGCATTCGCCCCGCTTTGTTGAACAAACGCTCGCATGCAGCAGAGGTAGCAGGCATAGATAAGTATTGCCGCGCCATTAAAGCCAAGTCGGGGTACAGAGCAGCATGTGTTTTCCACCATGTCAACACACAAATGTCCTTGTCCGTTTCTTGGGGCAGCTCAAGGTAACGCTCTAAGTCATCCTTTTCCACGTGCTTGGCTGTAGAGGGCGTCACACGCCCAGTCAAATCCCCGGAAAGGAATGCAGTGAAAGACTTACTCTTCGACGACATCAATTGCTTGCCAAGCTCTGCAACATTCATGCTTGGATAAGCACCGCCTTCTGCTCGCTCTCTTCCGGCTCGGTGAGCGACTGCTCTCCAAATTCCCTTCTTGCAGCCGCCAAAATTGTAGGCGCAAAGTCGGGACGAATGCCATTGAAGTCCAGATTCTTAAACCTGCACAATTCACATTTTTAGTTAACATAGCAAATGCACAAGTAAATTTGCATACACACACACACACACACAGGAACACGTAGAGAGCATACAAAATAGGTACACAAACGAACACCAACATTGCAGGACATTGTACAT
>JAPMLY010000902.1:34556-49556 GCA_026401115.1 Tetraselmis chui
GGCACAAAGGGAAAACATTGGGATTCGAATTCGTCTTTAACTACCGCGCATCGCTACGATCGGTACAGAAGCATTATTTCTGTAGTTGCAAAAATACAGAGTGAGACACATGCGCTGTGTGTGCATAATTACAAGAAATACAAAATGAGAGAAGAATGTGTGTGTGTGTGTGGGGGGGGGGGGGGGGGGGGGGGGGGGGGGGTGAAAAAGAAGTAGCACGACCATGGGCCTCAATGGATTATCTTAATGATTACAAAAATATAAAGTGAGAGACATAGTGTATATGTGTACATGGTTACAAAAATATAAAGAACGACCGGCACAAAGAACTACGGGCCACTCGTTGCTTATTGTAATTTGTAATTGGCAACCGCCACCCTCGGATTCTGGGCAGATTATTTGACCCATGAATAAAACACATAATTATAGTGGCGTGTATTCGGCCCGGAAATTTATTACAAAAAATCAGTGGAATCCACTATAAAATAAGTGAAAAGAAAAGAAAGAAAGAGGCACAGAAGCCTAAGGCCTCGGAGCAGGGCGGAGGCAGGCAACAGCAGCTGCACCACTGGCCTTTATTGGTTAACGATCACTGCAGTATGGGTAGGTTTCCGCTCATCAATGAAGTGGTGCGGAATAATGTAACAGCTTTATACTCGCGTTTAACTACTACTCGACCTTAGGATAGGCGGCATGTAGTACATCAATTCGTGTTACTCTATGTGTTTGTTTACAAGAGTATTCCACACGGAAGGACAAAAATAAGAAAAATGTTAAATCAGCGCCGCGGAAAGGCATTCATGCACAGCTATGGGCTGGGGATAGATTACACACACCAGTTACTACTCACGTCTATGGCCTGCTATGGGCTAGACACGCGGACTAGAGGGGTGCAAGTATTGTCGCAATATCCACCTGTTACGCACTCGGATACATAATAAGCTCTTAGAATTGACAGTAATTGTTCGCTATTCTACAACACTATGCACATTAGTATATGGTTTGTGCTCTTTTCTACAGCGGTAATGATCACCTAATTGAAACGAGTATCAGATTGTCATTGCATGTGGCCGTCCTTTTATTCAGAAGTATTTTTGCAATTCTTTGATATTATCCATTCGTGACACTTCATTTTAGAGGATACAATTATGCTGTGCAAGTCCCGTCACCAATCGTTCATCTTGCACGTACCCCCCCCCCCCCCCCCCCCCACCCCCCCGGTATCCCTCTTACTCTTCGTGCGTTTTGGTTCCGTGCAGCTGTACAGGCGGACGTCATGGCGGACATCATGACCTTACCGGGGAATGCGGGCTTTGACGATGGTGGCTTCCATAACGAGCCGCTAGACAGTGGGAGCAATGACAGTGACGACGAGAGCGGCCACTACGGTTTCGCTCACACGGGCAACGGTGCCGGGGGTATGCAAATGGTGGAGCTTGGAAATACCAAGCAAGACGCGGCTATTGGGGCGACGGAATATAGTGGCGTCTTTCCGTAGAACGCATTTCTTGTGTAATTCTTGTACGTTGTCAAGGGGTTTAACAGTAGCCGATAAGGTCAACCTCAAATAGCTTCCGAGTGTAGGATTTTTGTACGTCAGCTCGCCACCTCCCTTGAAAGACATAACTGCATTGCTTTAGGCGGTGTCTTCCCTTCCCTTCATGGCGCCATTCATTTTATAGGGGATTGGGAGGGTTTTTTTAGTTGTGGCACCAAACCCTCCCTCATATTGCTTTCTTAGTGCTAGGCATGGCACGATGATAGTAGACTTAACGAGGTACCGGCGACATCAATCCGCGTGATCATCCGTTGTCGGGAAGCCATGCACGGATGGTTTTAGAAATCGTAATATCCGTACTCCAGCGCTAAGATCTCCCGCTCGGCCGTCCGACATGTTTTTTCGCGACCGAAAACTCCGACATAGTTGGAATTTTAGTTCATGAAACTCGAACACACGCCTCAAAGGTATTTGCATAGTACGTACGGCACGATTCTCGTTTAATGTGACGTTGTGCACTTACACGAGCGTTGCCTAGCCGGGAGACTGATCGACGATGTGTTAAAGGTTTATTCTGAACTTATACTCTTACTCGTGCTTGCAAAACGCCGGCCGTAGAGGGTGCCGGTGCGGGTTTTGTTAGCACTAGCATCCCGTTGCCTATTGCGTATTATGTACAAGGTAGCTTTTTGTCATCATAGTACTTAGTGTTATGCTATTATTAGCGGTACTCTATTCCCTATTAGTGGCGGTCGGCCGGCCCTGCCGGTGCCTTCGCCGGCCGCCATCTCTCTCTTCCCGCTTCTCTAGTCACCACAGCCGGCCCCCTTGTGGGGCCGGCACGACCTCCATGCAACTATCCAGGGCCAGTCTCACATCCCTAGGGCGCAGAAAAGGCCCTCGCATGATGGCGGTGAGCCGACATTTTCAGGTTATTACTATCTACAAGTGCTTGTCTTATCGGAGGTGCTTGTGACTATGGAGGTAAATCGACATGTGCGAGCGCCGAGGCGCAGAGTGATAATAGCTTACAAGAGAGTTAAAGTGGCAACGACATCTGTTGGTTGTGACTAGTATACATGTATTAAGTAGGCTTGTTAGAGTTGGGAACGGATAGTTACACGCACTGTCACGTATGTCGTGCCGGCCCCACAAGGGGGCCGGCTGTGGCGACTAGAGGAGTGAGAGGAGAGAGATGGCGGCCAGTGAAGGCACCGGCAGGGCCGGCCGACCGCCGCTAGTACGGAATAGAGAACCGCTAATAGCATAACGCTAAGTACTACGATGACAAATAGCTGCCTTGTACATAAGCACTAGGCAACGGGATGCTAGTGCTAACACCCCCCCCTCAAGGTAGCCGAGGTCTTGACGTCGTCCTAGCTTGCGTCGAGGAAGTTGCCATCTTGGTCGAAGGTGTAGTGCTTGTACCGTGTGTCTCAAGCCGGGTAGTAGGTGGAGCGACATGCGCTCACATGAACGTGCCGCTACCGGTGAGTTGCCGATAAGAAGCGGTTCCAAATGTAATGCGTAATGTTCTATTCTTACATATAGCGGAAAAAACTGTCGACGCATGTGAATTAGCCGACGCATGAGAGCGACCGGCGAGGAAAAAGCAAAGCCAACAAGGCCGTTAGGAGCGTGTAGGCACGCAAAAGCATAGACGGGCGCTCGTGTTGACTCCCATCTTTCGCCGTGGGAAAGTTAAGCTCCCCGCTAAGTTAGGTGAGCGTTGCGGCGTTGCCTCGGGAAAAAACAATAACAGTACTGGCCGAATTTAAAGTACGCACTGGCCGAATTTTCGCGGGTCGGTCTTTTAAAACAAGATCCGGTCGACAACATCGGCAGGCTGAGGGCTAGGTAGGATTGGAAGATGGGTGGGGCGAGCGAGGCACCGGGCGCTTTACAGACGCTCTTCTCCTTTTCGCGTGGGAGATGGTAGGACAATCGCGGACAACCAGCTCGAAGGCGAAGCGTGGTGTCGGTTGGACGATGAATTACTAGCGTGGCGCTGAGCGCTTTACACACACTCTACTCTTTTTACGTGGGAAACGGTAGGACTAGCGTGGCGCCGAGCGCTTTACACACGCTTTTCTCTAGTGTAACTTGGTGGAAGACCCATAACCTGTTAGTTGGGAACGGATAGTTACACGTAGGTCGTGCCGGCCCCACAAGGGGGCCGGCTGTGGCGACTAGAGGAGTGAGAGGAGAGAGATGGCGGCCGGCGAAGGCACCGGCAGGGCCGGCCGACCGCCGCTAATAGGGAATAGAGAACCGCTAATAGCATAACACTAAGTACTATGATGACAAATAGCTACCTTGTACATAAGCACTAGGCAACGGGATGCTAGTGCTAACAAGACTATACATATTCACTAATACCGCTCACAACCGTGAACGTACATCTACATGCACCGATGTACTATAATAGCCTCTCATTGGAAGTAATGTAAACAATGCAATCCCCCATCCGGCGCCGCTCCCATGCACTGCTTGAAGATTATGATGTGCTTCGGCTCGGGTAGGGCCTTCGTCATTCCATCTACCAACACATGTCGTCTACCATGCCCACGGACAAAACTGCAATTGTCTTAGCATCCACCATCTCTCGAATCTAATGGTGCTTGATGTCAATGTGATTTGTAGTGTTGGAAGCCATGGGGTTGCTGGCAAGCTCGACCGCTTCCTCGTTGTATTCATAGACGGTTGCGGTACCTCGCTGTTGTTGGTGGATATCATGTATGAGTTGCATAAAGCACACAATGCTTTGCCCAACGCGGCTGAATTCCGCATACTCTGCTTCTATGGTGGAAAGATCCGCTACCTCATGTTCCTTGGAAGTCCAAATGACTACCCCGCCATTGGACATAATAACCACTTCTCATGATTGTGATAGTCTGGTGGTCGTGTTTGCTCCCAAATATGCATCCGAAACACCTTCGCGCCTTCGGCACTATCCCGATATGGTTTTCCTTAGGTGATTCCCATGGGCCTTATCCCATTGAGGTAGCGGAGCTGGCGTTTGAATAGCTTCATGTGCAGCCCCGTGGGAGCCGTTTTCCTCATGATGATAACAATTACCGCGAATGAAATTTCCGTACTTGTGCACATGCACATTAAGTTCACTGACCCGAGGATGGCACGGAAGGTCTCGTGCTCTTGTGGCGATATGGCCACTTTGTCCTAGTTTGATGCGACTTTTCAATCGCGATAGTGAGTGGGTGCTATGGGCACCTTGGAGGGTGTGGTCTCCACCATGCCATAATTCTCTAGGATCTTCTTGTTGTACTGCTCATGAGAAATGCTCATTGTGCAAGCCTCCTTGTTCCTTATGGTAACCACCCCGAGGATGAACTTGGACTCACCGAAGTTGGTCATTCGAAATTACTTCCCGATGGCCCGCTTCGCCAACTTGATCCAGTCGAGGGAGTCGGAGACGATCAAAATGAATACGGAGCGAAGGGCAATGGGGGGTGGTTTCGTCATGGAACTGTCTTCCACACGTAAGAAGAGCAGCCAAACACCTTGAGGTGAGATATGTAAGCATGCGCGCCATGCATGAGTGTGTAAAGGACACCACGGGAACCTCCACATGCGCCAGGCGTGGGAAGTTTGTTTCGCAAATAGAATGCATTGCGCATGGCACGCCCTAACAACTTGATGGGTATTTGGCTTACTGCGGCATAGCGGTAGATGAATATGCCAAAGTGGCCCATTGGCGCTCCATGTGGTAGTTGGCCTTTTGTGAGCTAAATGCGGGCACGAATCTGTTTTGTTATGCTTGTTTATGCTCTCTCTGCTGGTTGAAGTGCAAATGGAGGAAGAGATGTTCAGATGCTTAACATTTCAGTGTTTAACAATATATTATTATAGGACAAAGGAAATGGTCAAAGGTTATGTCACCTCCCTCTACCGCACTAGGCTTGAATAGCTTTCGCCTAGCTAACGTGCACATGCTCGCGCTTAGTTTACGTGTCATGTGCTAGGGCTCTCCAACCGTCATCAACAAGCTAGCGACGCGAGTCGTCCTGCATTGGGAACCTTGTTAAGCAATGGGAACCTCGTTCGGCGCGTCGTCTGTTTGGTTAGATTTACTGTGCGTCCTTGTGCGTACCGGGTGGGACAATTAGTACATTACGCATCAGAACCCTCGCTAAATTACAACAGCGACGTACCCACGATGTACGTCCTTCCGATGGAAAAACATGAAGTTGAATTATAAATAACGAGTACCTATACAATGGCATGTAATATAATGTTACATGATTGTACTCGTCACACTCGTACCCTCTCCCTCTTGACATATCTTGAGGACCTCCGTGGTATAAGCTCCTTTATTATAGCAGTTATTGGGACTGATGAATGCGCGTTGGGTGAGCGTTCATGAAGTCAATGTACGCGTGAATCTTGGCAAATATGTGCCATTGGGGCGTCTCCAAGAAATTTTGTAACGGAGTTATACGGTGTACCTCATTCAACCGGTGCCAGTCATGTAGAATGTCGCCATCACTGAAGTGCGTCATGAAAAGCAAATGTTTGCCTCGACGTCTAGGTAACGACTTACGGCGCACAACGGAGATATGAGAGACATCGAACTCCATATCATCACCTTATGGAACAATAACCGGGACACTTTGTCGCAGCGAAGTTGTAGAGCATGGTCGTAAATTATTAACGTGAATCAATATGTATAAGCGTACTGTCGTCAATCGATAAATGTGTGTCCATATTTGCTCCAATGTAAAATGTCCAAGCCGTCGGTAACATAGCTTCATGTTTGGCTGCCCACGTAAGAAGAGGTGCTTTGTAACAACAATCACCTTGTCTCCTCGAACGAATCGTGGGGCTGTCGACGATTTTGAACGAGCTTGCATCTCATCTTTGCGCAGTTACAACACGAGCGTACGAGAGCGTGTACCTCATGTAGCAATCGTAACCGCTTTGACGCGTCTTGCGAAACCGGAATTGAACGTCGCATGTTGAACAATAGATATGGTGGCTCCTTAGGAGAGAACCCAAAGCTGGCCTCGAAGGGAGTGTGCTAAACTGCTCAATCCCTAGTGCACGGGTGGCGTTATACGCGAATTCAAGATGAGGCAACAAGTGTGACCAATTTGTTCCATCGTAGCAACATAAACAACGTAGAAGCTGTTGAAACGTGTTGTTGACGCGCTATGTTAACACATCCGTTTTTGGGTGTCGACTGGAAGACATGTTGAGTCGCGCTCCTATGCGTCTCCAAAGCGTCTGCCAAAAGCCACCGACGAATTTCGGGTCGCGATCACTAACGGGCACTCGATGCAGTCCGTGTAACCGATAGACTCCCTGTAAAAACAAACTAGCAGTTTCTTCTCTCGTTGCGCTCTCTGTGAACGGCCAAAAAGGGGCATTCGAGTCAAATGGTCGACCACAATCAGCACACTGTCAAAACCATTGCTCACATGTAAGTTTGTTAAGTAGTCGACCAACTGTGTGCCACGGTTTGGGTGGAACTGGTAAAGGGTAAAGAGTCGCAGCCATGTGTGGTTGAATCTTTGCTCGTCGGCACACGACGCAACGCTCGCAAAATCTTTTACGTCTCGGCGAATTCGTTTCCACCATAATTTATCGAGCGCTTTCGCAAGTGTGCCAGCAACTCCTTTGTGACCAACTGAAGACATGTCGTGCAACTGAGTGATCAATCTCAATCGGAGTTACGCGGGACACACATGCGATCGAGACGCAAAAAGTACCGAGCTCTGGCTTCTATCCGGTCGTCTTTCGCCCACTCACCCTCGTCCCCATAAAACGACCCTTGGGAGTACCCATCGCGAATGAGATCAGCGAAATCAAGGCTCAACCGCAACGCGTTAACAATCAGTAAGTTTAATTGTGCGTCTTCTCACAACGGCTCGGACTTCCGTGGTAATTCTTCATATGACAGAACCTCGTCATCCCAAAACAATGGAATTGTGGCATGAGATGTGAAGTCGGGTCGCCGACTTAACGGATCAGCTTCGTTCCGGGCTCCCTTGCGATACGCAAGTGTCATCGAACCCACAAACGGTTGCAAGTCCCACTGGCAACGTGCTTGCCGCTTTTTTATCTTGATGCTCGGTTGCCTTGGCAAATGTCGTAGTGTGTCGTGGTATGTTACGACAAGGAACTTAGAGCACCCTGCAACATAACATCTCCAATTCTTGATTGCTTCGCATACGGCCATAGCTTCTGAATCGCACGCAGAGTAGGTATTGCCACGCTCAACTGATTCAGCTTACGCGCACAATAAGAGATTGGTTGAAGTCCTCAACCTTGATCTTGCAACATTACCGTTGCAATTCCCATTGTCGAAGCATATGTAGCTACGGTGAACATCGCGTCCGAGCTGACCTCCGGAAGGATAAGACATGGCGCGGAAATGAGCCGCGACTTGAGAGTCTCAAAGGCTTCCAAGCACGCATGCGTCAGCGTAACCTTTTGTGGCAAGGACTTCCGCATTAAGTCCGTCAGTGGTGCCGTAAGGTCGCTAAAGAGATGGATAAATATGTCATAGGAGTTGGAGAATTGCATGAAACTGCGAAGGAGAATTGCATGAAACTGCGAAGCTCCTTTTGTGTCGTAGGCACTAGCCAGTCTACAACGACTTCGACTTTCTTTGTTGAAACGGAGATTTTTCTAGCGGAGACTGTGTAATAAAGGTACTCCATCTCGTGAAGTCCGAAGAAGCACTTCTGAACTAACTTTAAGCCCTCCTCTGTGAAACGTTGAAGAACAAGGCGCATGTGCTCAAGGTGTTCTTCCAACGTGCGACTGAAAACACACACATCGTCGGGGTAGACAGTGACGAACTTACGTAAAAGGTCGCGTAAGATGACGTGCAAAGAGTTGTGAGAGTTTGTGTGATCGAGTCAAGTGTCTCACGGTGGATGTGGTGACGGTAAGCGGATGGGCAGTCCGTATAGCCTTGGATAACCGAAGGTGGGTACGACCTAGTTGTAGGCCGATGTCAATGCCCGCAAGTTCCGCCCGATTAATGGTGTAAGAGGGAAGGGTAGAGGTCACCAAAATTTGACTCGTGTGTCGGAGGCGGGGTGGGTGGCAAGTGCTCCAAGGGGGGAGGAACCTCCCTTTTAGAGCCGTAGGTGTAAATGAAGTCTTGCCAAGTCCCAGCGAAAACACCTCTAGTGGGAGGTGTATGTTAGTGAAGCGCGTTCAAGAATGGGGTAGGTAATGGGTGGGTGGGGTTGGGGGGGAGGTGGTAGATGCCTGAGGAGTGCGATGAATAATTGTAGAAGAGGGTCGGGGGTGGAATGTTGATGGAGGTATTCGGAAAGTGGGTACTGTAGATGGATTCGAGTTTGTTGTGGAGGGCGGTCATTATTGTGCTGGAGGGAAACGAGGAGAGTGCTATGGGGTTGGCGACGAGGTAGATATCCGCCATCTCAGCGTGTGCCGAATGGTGTGGGGGTGGAGATGCCGTTGTGTCGGTCGGGGGGTGGGAAATTCTTTGCGTCGTTTGGGAGGGTACAGAGGTAGTGGGTGTACGGTGAGGTGATGTATTTGGAGTGGCGGTATGGTGTGTGCTCCCATCGGGGGAGAATGAGGACTGTGGCATTGGGGGAGTGAGAGGCTGTGAAGTTTGCCCTGGTGATTTGCAAGTTCCATGGCGCGGCGCATGCATTCGTGGTCGTATTGTGGATTAGCGATGTTGGTGCCGTGCCATGTGTGAGGTGCGTTGCTGCCGTGGATGAGAAGATGATGTCTTCGGAGTAGAGATGATATCACAGTTACTAATGTTGCGCTTGTTGTATTATGTAGAAAGTTGTATTGGCTGGTGCATGGATGAATTGATTGTAATGGTTAAGTCTTGATGTAGATCTAACATTCCTACTCCGCTGCTCAAAAAAGTTATTGTAGTCGTGTTCGCATATTACGGAATAGAGAGCGGAAACCGTGCCGGGTAGTGGCTGTGGTGCTTGAGGTACTTGCAGATATGGCGGAAGAGTCGAGCGGAAGCTGAGCTATAGCGGGCAAAGTAATGAAGCGCCTCCACGTGATTGAGATTGGCATACGGCTCCCAAGAGTCGTCCCAATGCGTGAGAAATTGAAGATGTGGGCCGCGGTGGCTGTGGTCCGGAGAGTGGGCAATGTGGAAGTCCAAAATAGCATCCACGATAAACTCATAATGTGGGGCATCAATGCGGCCGGGGACAATATCTGGCAAGTAGTGGGGTGAGTGGCATTGTTTCAATTTGGAAATGCGGAGAACATTATGGCTTTGCATGGACTAGGGGAGGCGGAGACGATAGGTTTGTGACGAAATCTTTGCAGAGATGGCATACGGGCCAATGAAGCGTTCGCGGAACTTGGCGCAGGTTTGGTTGCGTAGGAAGGGGTTACTTGTAGAGAGTCAAATAAAATCATTTTTTGCGAATTCAAACGGTTAAGTGCGGCCAATGTGGTACGTGGCTTGATTAACATTGGCGAGTTTGAGCTGTTCACCGGAAATCAAGGCGTGAACGCCATGAATTTTGGCAATGACATGCAAGGGCGCAGAGGTAAGGTTGTTGGTGAGAAGATTAGGAGGTGTTAAGGGGTTTAGTCCGTAAAGGGCTTCAAATGGTGAAAACTAAATGGCGGAATGTACGGTGTTGTTGTAAGCAAATTTGACAAGTGACAAACAGTTTAACCAATCGTGCTATTGTTGGTGAACAAATGAACGAAGTACTTGTTTGATTGTGCGGTGTGTGCATTCGGTTAGGCCATCGGTTTGTGGTTGGTATGAGCTGGAAATGTTTAATTTAGTCGTTTGCATAGATTCAAAAAGTCTTTGCCAAAATGTGGAGGTAAACTTAGGGCCGCGGCCAGAAATGATAATGCGGCAAAGGCCGTGGTGTTGGTAAATGTTGTCAAGGAAGAAGCGAGCGAGTTGTGGAGCGCTAATGTGAATTGAGAGAGGGATGAAGAGGGCTACTTTAGTAAAGGGGTCAGCAAATGTTGTAATGCAATCGAAAGCATCAACAATAGGTAAACCGGCTATAACATCCACGATAATACTCTCCCATGGGCGTGTTGCTTTAGGAAGAGGGAGAAGTGAGCCAAGCGGTCTAGTAGTAAAAGCCTTAATGCGTTGGCATGGTGCTCATGTTTTACAAAAGTGTGTAACGGTTTTTCGCATACACGGCCACCAAAACATTTTTGAAACATTGAGTAGGGTGCTGTTGGGATCGAGGTGTCCGGCGTTTTTATGGTATTCGGTAAGAACAAGGTCGCGGAGGGTAGTGTCACTTGGTAAACAAATTTCATCGGCCATCGAGTAGAGGTTGTCAAAAGTGTCAAAGCGAACGCCCTAAGGGAGGGGGGAATTACTACATGTAATGTCTAACGCATATCCATATTGTATTTTATGAATTATAGCGTCATTCTCGTGGAGATGAGACATGGAGGACCAAAAAAGCATGCATGTCTTCGAAGTCTTTGTCAGTAATTTGTATTCGGCGGTCGCGATTGTGTGGTGAAGTTCGGGGCGTCGTGAGAGGGCGTCGGCTTCGCTTGATGGACCTTTTCGGTTAAGTATTTCCATAATGGGTTCGTTAGGCTGCGTTTCATATAAATCCGCAGCTGCAGAATTTTGTACCGGGTACCGTGTACGAATTATTTTATCGCGACATCCACGGATCCGCAGATCTTAACACTGGTGTTTCATATAAATCTGTACCCGCAGATCGAAAAGATCTGCGGATTTGATTGTGCGGACGCCTCGGGCGCCCGCAGATATCGAAAAATGTGCAGCCGCTTCGAAGCGGCTGCACATATCGGACGAATGATCAGCACATTTTAAAAGTACTTAAAAATAGTATTCGGCATCGGTGCGCGCTCCATGCATAAGTTCCCTGCCCGCAGCGCAACAGCGGGGCGCAACACAACAGCGGGGCAGTTCGGTCAATGACACCCTTCGAACTTCAAACGAGTGCGAGCGCTCGCCAGAATATCCTCACCCGCGCCATCAACAGTCAAGAGCAGGTAACAGACTAAGTAAGTCGATGTTTGCGGGTACCGGTGAAGGATCGGGAGTCCGACCACGACCACGCGGAAGACGAGAGCGGTGGTGGAAGGTCTCACGAAGCGTGACATACAACCCAACAAGTGCACGGAGCGTGGTGCATAAAAAGAAGGCGCGGACGGTGTGTGCGAGGAGGGTGAGGAAGGCGGCGGTGAGGAGGTTGGTCAAAGCTGGCTCAACTGGCACGCCGACAAGGATATCGCATGGTTTTGCGCGGCCATCGCTCCAAAAACTTTCACATGCAACGCACCCGCCTACCCGGTACCGCGATGGCTAGCGCAAAGAAGCTTGGAGTGCGCGGGCATGGCGGCGTCATGGCCTCATGGGAGGCAGCGATGCTTGTGTAATCTGTATTTGTGGCGGTTGCAACAGCTATATGTATCTGCGGCTGCGGAAATATATGAAACGCGCCTTTCGAGTACCTCGTTTCCGGTTGCAGAAGGACCTAAATGTACAGATTTACTGCACCTGTAGTATTTGTACGACTATCTGCGGGAACGGCTACGTATTTATACAAAACGAGGTCTAAGTGCGGGGGGTAATGGCGAGGTAGGGGGATAAGTCGTTGAGCCAAATAGCGTGACGTCGGCCGCCTAGTGATTCTTGGGTTGGGAGGTGGCAAAGTATGGCATGGTCGGTAATAATTGTTATCATGGCGCTGCCTTTGACGTAACAACGCCATTCTTTAACAGCGCAAATAACACCAAGGAGTTCTTGGTCGTAGGTTGGGTAATTCTATGTAAGCCGGTTGAAGCACTTTAGCGAAACATGCACAAGGACGTAAGTCGCCTATTATATCTTTTTGTGGTAAAATAGCACCAAAAGCAAACTTATTAGCGTCGGTGCTAATTATGAATTCTGCGTCATGACATGTACGATTCATTAAAACCGGAGAGGAGCAAATTGAAATTGTTTACAACATGTACCGTATGCATCGGTTTACAATATGTACCGTATGCGCCGGTTGCTGTCTCTGAGCCCTCCCAACAATGCCATTCCGGAAACTTACAAATCAGGGCTAGACCGTTACCCCGCCTACATCTAACATCTCCAAAGGGTGTAGGGGGTTTTTACTCTCCCCCCCGGGAAGTGTGCGATGCGTGGTGGCGGCGGCGTGCATTTATGGGTGTGCGTAGGTGTAGTGTGTCTTGGCGCGGCGAGTGGTTGTGCGGGATTTGATGCGGTATACGAGGAGGAGATGATGCAGCCATTGGACAGTGTGCGTGTGAAGTTGTGCAACGATGCGTGATGTGCCGAGTCGTGCTTTCGAGATGAGTTTGTCGGGAGGGTCAATGCGGAGGTTGAGAAGAGAGGTGAGACTTGTGATGGTGGGTGAGTGCGGTGTACCAATGCGGCTCATGACGATGGGGAGGATGTCGACTTCGGTACCTGGCCAGTATTGGCGGATGGCATTGGCGAGGGGGGTGTATTTGGCGCGAATCAATTGAGCTGTGTGGGAGAGGTTGTGGTCCGTGCATTACTTCCATTCCCCTATCTGAATCTTTTTAATCGAGGAGTATCGGCGGCGACCGTTTGTGTGACCGACGTATCGAGATTCGAGGAGTCGGATAAAGTCGGGTTTGTGTGCCGGGGGTCGCAGCGCGGGAGAGGAGCAAAGAGCTTGTTTTAGGGCGTTGAAGGCGATTTGTTCGCGTGTAGTCCATTGAAAGTGTGAGTTTTCGCGACAAATATCATAGAGGGGGCCGGCCATATGTAGCGGCCATGTGTAGCGGTGAACATAGCGTCTATAGAAGTAAAAAATCCGAGAAAGCCGTGGGCTTTTTAAACCATTTTAGGGCGTTGCCATTCGGAGACTGCTTTGAATTTACTGTCTGAGGGTCTTTGTCCATCCTTACTAACCATAAGACCGAGGTATTCGAGTTCGTTGCGCGCAAAAAGTTTTTTGAAGTCGTAATCGTATTATGCCGTAAGAGGCAAGTAAAGAAAAAGTTATTTCAAGGTGTTGTATGTGGTCGTCATGTGAGTTGCTAAAAATCAAAATGTCATCGAGGTAAACTAGAATGAAGCTGTTTGTGTGTGGCGTAAGAATGTGGTTCACGAGGCGTTGGTAAGAGGGAGGGGCAAAGGTAAGTCCGAAGCGCATAACGAGCTATTCGAACCGACTAAAAACTAACCCCTCATTAAACCAATCCATTTCATTAATCCCAACCCCTTATCAAACCAATAAGCGCCTTTTCACAACCGCCCTTGCTCGCATATGGGAATCCAAACCGGAACCAGAAAAATCTGTGGAACAAGCTATCAACACCGCCATGAAGAAAGCCCGGAGCACCTACGAGAACTATCAGATGTCTTTACTAACGGTCGGCTCTATGTAGCCCTAGCTTGCCATATTAATAAGCCATAACTAGCGACGAGCATGGCACTCTGCTTTCGGGCTAAGCCCATCTAGGCATTGCACGAATGGCAATCAGGAACAATAGTCACGCGTGGCGTCAGTGTTATATCGCCTCATGCGCACTCGAGCGTCACGAGACGACACTTCTCGACGTTATGCATCGCGACTTCCCAACATGCAACATGAGTAATCTAATTCCGCTCCGGGAGCCGACGATGTACCGCTTGCGCAAGAGCAACGTACAACCGAACATATTCGTGCCGCAATAACAACTCTAGAGCATCGGATCGCTGAGTAGTTTCATGCGCCTAACGCCGAATTTCTTGCCCAACTCCCCATGTTTACGAACACACCCGCGACTACAAGTACGCAACACTCCACCCCCCCCGACGCGACCGCGGCGACGGAGGATGGCAAGGAGGCCAAGAGCCGCTTATCGATGTGCTGATGAACGACGGCCCCGAGCTCCCCGCGCCCGAGGACGTCGACTTCACCTACTACGGTAAAGTCATATTTATCGGTCCGGAGCGCCCCCCGCGCGATGTCGACGAGCCCCGCCTCTGGACACTAACATTCGACACGGCACGCTCCCTAAGCGACGAGAAGACTCAAGCGGCTTGCGACGGGTGCTACATTGCTATGCCTTCTTTGACAACTACGCCAACGCTGCAATCATCGAGGGTATGGACGCGCTATCGACCTAGCCTCCTAAATATCGTCAAGACCAAGCGGCGGCCGTTGCCCTTATCCGACGAGCGGGCCATAGCACCCATCCACACAACGACAAAGGATGCCACCGTACTCGAATGGGCTTCCTCTACCTCACCAAGGGCGGACAAGCGAGGTCGGATACGGACCGCGTGTTCTCTAAACTCGCCCACGAGCGTATTTGAAGGCCACGACCTTCCTCGGCCTCGGTCACTCTGGACGCGCTACGCCAACATTTGATGTCCATTTCTTTTTAATAACATATTATACTGCGGCTGCTGGCATATTGGAGAGAAAGTATAAAAATTTCTTACAAGAAAAAGCAGTGGAGGCCACCAAGCAAGAAAAAGAAAGAAAGGAAGAAAAAACCTAAGCCCGAGGAAGAGGAAGGCATGC